>NEWO01000271.1:767484-777802 GCA_003013225.1 Phalaenopsis aphrodite
TTTTCATCTTTAATACACTTTACTTGAGTTAAATCTTTACTTTTCTTTTCTCTTTGTTTGGCTACTTTATACATATATTTTTCACCCTCCTTAGTATCTAATCTATTATAAAGATCCTTAAAAGCAGAATTTTTAGCGTCACAGATGGTATGTATGTAAATTGTCCTTAAAAGCAGAATATTTAATATTTCAAAAAAAATAAAAATTTGATTTGTACATTTTTTTTATTTGTGTGTCGCAACATAACAAAATGGATGTCTTTTTTAGTTAATTCTGACATTCTGATCACGTTGGCGTGGTCTGTTTCATCATCGGAGGTCGTTTTAACGAATTCATCGATTTTTGTGTGATTTGCATGTGTGCGGAATTATGGCAATATGGGTTTCTTTCCTAGCTAAAATTGATGTCCCGAACGTGTTGGCGCAGTCCATTTCGTCATCAGAGGTCGTCCGGAGAAGTTCGCATTTTCACCCTTTCTTTAAGCTCAATTTTAATCCAATCTTGTGTAACTTAGTGAATTTTGTGTATTTCGTGTGTGTGTGTGATGATAAAGTCCTGAAAATGTTTTCTTATGGCTTGAAATCCTTTTAGAAACTTCTCCCTGAGCCTCCACATGATAGTCTTTTACCACTCGATCATACGACGATGATTTTGAGATCATCAATGTGAGACATCACAAGAGAAATAGGAAGTGGCTGGAATTTCTAAGGGGATGGATTTCAATACTAGTTTTCTAAGATAGTTGATAGGAATCCCTAGATCTAGATCCTAGGATCCTAAAGAAAAAAGTAATGACCTCAAAATGAGGTCAACATAGATAAGTAATTTTTTTCTAGGAATTGGGTGGTATGTATGTTAATCCTCCCAAAACATGGGACATTTACATACATACCATATAATTCTTACGTATTTAACATATCTAACCCCTAAACATTCATAATTTCATGTATATCACTGAAATCTTTAACATCACATTAGTTGCTAACCGGTGGAAAAGACATTAAAATAGATTACAAAATTAAATAAGCCAAAAGAAAAAAAAATTACCATCCAGTGTTTCCAAAAATGTCAACTTTTGCCAGTATATTCTCCGTGCAACAATCCCAAGAGCAGTGTTCCGTACCTGGAAAATATTATTGATTGAATGAGTTGTAGAAGAAAATGCGCTAAGTTTAGAAGAACCTAAATTTATTGATGGAGCAATAAAATGGTCCCAAAAAATGGCTCCCCAAACGAAGTGTTCCAAGGAGCCATCATAAATGGGATAGATCAGCTTATTATGGAAAGGGCTTCAAAACTTGCCTCATCAAACACTATATTGATAAACCTCAATGAAAGTAGCAAAGTGAGTATAACTTCATCCACTGAAACACCCAAACAAGATAATGGATACATGAACCACCATAATGCTGATGCAAGCTGCTCAGGCGTTGTCGTTGCCAAGCAGAGACTAGCGCTTTGAAAAATCTTCACCAAAACAAGGAAAGAAAAATTGCATTTAAAAACTAATGATGGTTTGAAGAAATGTTGATAGGAAACTTAGTATGATAAACCAACAACTCGATGAATTAGCACATATAGATATAAGCTTAAAAATAAAAGAAAACTATAATGGTCAGAATAACCAGACAAGACACCTGGGTTTCCACCAAAAAAATAAAGCCAGCTGTTACACTACATATAAAATGTTCTGAAGCTGAGTAAGAAACATAAACTTAAAATTTTCTTTAGGAAAATCAGGATTGTAAGCAAGGAAGGTCAACAATACGAAAGAAAAACTCTGATTTATATCACAGTACTTTAATAATAGTTTGCTTTTGGTTAATGACCAAGGTGGCAAGGATAGCAGAAGATATGCGAAGTTTATAAGAGCTGCATTCACTGTGAAAAATGAAATACTATATTCTGAGCTCATTTCCATTTTTTTGGGGGCCATCAGAAAGAAGAAATACAGGCATTTAATTCTAAACATCTTAGCAAATGATGCCAGAGAAAAAGGGAAATGAAGGCCATAACTCGAATTGCAAACATACAGGCTTAGTAAGATAGGAAAACATACAGTAAATGTTAAACATGCAGATGTGCTTGCCACTGATAACCCTTTCCTTGTTAGTTGCAAAGGTCCTAACTTCATGATCAGATATGAATAACCTTCCAAGGATTTAGGAATATCAGGCAACCCTGTCATTGAGGGGGGAGGAGTTCTCAACTGGACAGTTGGAAGTATACTGTCTGATCCAAATCCCAGCATGACGAATAAAACTCCAGAAAGAAAGGCCACTCTTCCCATTTGGTCCTGTAGAGAGAAGAGTAAATTTTCAACTTTTAAGAAAAATTAAGAGAACTAATTCATCCATGTAGCTTACTCCTGCTTTAGCATAACGAGAAAATTAATGGATATAATGCAATATAGAAGAATCCGGTAAATATGGATTAAGTTCAAAAGAAAACTTTTCTAAGATCCGCTAAGAACTTGTATATAATCATAAATTTAAAAGATTTTTATTTGCAATATGTGTGTTCAAACGAAGCACAAGATGAATAGAAAATTTTTTATAAACTACCAAAAAAGTCAACGGGCAAATACCGCCATGCTTACCATCCAAATATGGGCTGGAAGAGCAAGCACTGATAGAAATGAAAGATATATCACTAGTCCAAATCGCATGTAAATATGTGACCTAGCTGGTAATAAAACCAAAGCTAAAAGCCATACCTGCAAGCATATGACCTTAAATAGGTTAATATACAATATAGATTGGCATGAGATGCAAATATAAGCTAACATTTATTGTTCATGGATGTAAACTTTAAAGTTCCCAATCCTAAAACATTTCTGACCAAGTTGTTTCGAAATAAGCATCAGAAAGACATTAAAGGCAGGTTTCATAAGTGGTTTTCGTTGAAATGGGGGGATCTCTATTTGATTTGAGCAAGCACTTCTTTTAAACTCAATACATATGTTTGTTTAGACAAAAGTGAGTATTATATCTACCCTCCATATTAATTTAATAAAGTTTCATTGTTAGTATTGTAAGTAAAAGTAATATTCTAACCGACCATTTCACTGATTTTATGTCATTCATTTTATTAAATTTAAAAAGGTATAATTGAAGGTGAGTTCAAAACCTTTAAAAATTTACTATCACCTTTATGGATGTTACAAGAAAGCCACTTTCGATCACTCTCTTGCCTCTACCAAACAAGTGCTTGAACTTACTTCCAACCGCTTACCTCGAAACAAACAATCCCATTAAGTTTCAAAAAGATAATTATTAGATTATATGGCCATCCCTAGTCATTATTACTAATTATTTACTATTATTCCCTGATTATGCATATCCTATTTTGTTTTATTTTGTTTTATTTTCTTTCTCAGTTGTTATACTTTGTTTTTATTTCTTTTCATTATTATACTTATTGTGATTGGGTTTAAATAATATTGTGTTGGTATATTTCAAATCTCAATATGGTATCAAAGCCTAAACCTAGACCCCGGCCTTCTCTACCAGTTCCAACAGTCACCGCCTCCACCTCCTTCTCCTAGAAGGCAGCCTTTCCTGCCAAGTCCAGCAAACAACAGATTCCAGTGAACTACAGGAATTCCAAAAGATTCCTCCTGTTCCTATCTGCAGGATTGCCCATATTCACCGCAACAGCAGTGAACTGCAACGAACCTTCCTACAGATTCCCATCAGCCAGAGGACTTCTGTCGTTGCTCTTCTTGCAGGTTCCCCCCAGATTCCTCTTGTTTCAACCAATATTGTCGTTCTACAAAAAAATATTGTTGTAGTTGTCTTGCTACCTGCAACTCCTACAGTTATTGTCATTTGTCGTGATTCTACCTAAATTCATCGATGATTCAAGACCACAACATATACTTTTACTCAGTCGAAATTATTGTTGATTTTTTCAATGAGTGACTTCACCGGAGGATTGACTCCAACCTTCGCTCCCTTGCAGATCAGAGGACCGGAAATCAGCATGAGTTCCTTGATCACAACTCATAAGTTGAATGGCAGTAACTTCCTCCAACGGTCCCAAGAGGTGTCTTTGTTCATCAAAGGAAATAGGAAGTTAGGTAATCACAAGTATGATTTGTGAGCCTCCAAAGACCGACCCAGCATATGGAGCTTGGAAAGTGGAGAATTTCATGGTCATGTTATCGCTAATCAACTCCATAAAGATTTCAATTAGTCGTTCAGATATATTCTTCCCTTTAGCCAATGCTCTCTAGACGACTGTCCATGATACCTACTCGCATACAGGAAATTTCGGCCAACTCTATCAGAAATCTAAGAAAATCCGGGAGGTAAAATGTGGGTCATGGACCATGACCATTACTGCAATGACCTGGTTGCATTATGGATGAAATGTGACATGTACTACGATGCACTTGGGATTCTTAGGCCAATTTATCACTCTTCCAGAAGCTAGTAGAAAAAGATCGTATGTTTCAATTCCTTGCTGGCCTTAACAAAGACCTTGATGAAGTATGGGGTCATATTCTTGGTCGGGATCCTCTTCCTTCCATTCAAACTGCTTTTACCGAGATTCGTCGGGAAGAAAGAAGAAAACTTGTCATGCTCGACACTTCTACTCCTTCAACTCAATAGTCGCCCATGAACTCAAATAGTGACCAGCCCTCATCCAGGCCACCTCAGACCGGTCATCCCACTTGTGATTCTGTCACAAACTCAACCACACTCGAGACGAGTGTTGCAAACTTCACGGTAAGCCAACATACAAACTTTCGGTCAAATCCTCTGTTGCCAAGGGACTCACGGTGATGGCTGAACAAGGCACAGCTCAACCGACTCCTACTCTGAACATCCTGAATTCCTCTAAATCCCAAAAAAATCATATGGACTAAATGATCAAGCTTCTTGGAGTCAATCAAGTCTTTGGGTGTTCGTCGACCTTCCACGTCCGACAAGGTACTCTTTTTATGGGTCTCACAATTTATTCCTCCTCTAGTAAGTGAATTATTGATTCAGCTGCCACAGATCTAATAATTAGCTGCTTGCAAGCTTTCCCAACTTACTATCTGTGCTCTGGAAAAAATACTGTCAAAATTGTCGATGGATCTTATAGCTTCATTGATGGTAAATAGTCGGTTGAACAAACGACCGATCAAAATCTGAAGTCTGTTTTACAGGCTACCCGATTGCAAAACAAATTATTATCTGTCAGCAAGTTGACAAGTGATATCATTGTGTTGCTAATTTATCTTCTGATGGTTGTGTTTTTCAAGATCGTCGTTCGGGGAGAATGATTAGAACTGCTAAAAGAGTAACTGGACTCTACTACTTCCAAGAAGAGAACACGGGGAGTGAAAACATGACACTAAAAAGTTGTAGTCTATCTTGAGTAATTGAATGCACATTATGTTGTTGCATTGTCATTTAAAACACTAGTTTTCAATATTTGAAAATTTTGTACCCTTGTATGTTTTCTAATAAAAATCTCTCTTACTTCAATTGTGAGACATGCTACTTAGCCAAACATTATCGTGTCTATTACCCACCTCACACTTACAAACCTTCCGCTCATTTCTCCCACATTCATAGTGACATATGGGGTCTTTCTTGCACTTTCAACTATATCAATAAACCGTGATTTTTTACTTTAATTGATGACCACACTCAAATGGCGTGGGTCCACATTTTAAAAGCCAAATCGAAAGTCATTATGACCATCCACAACTTCTACAATTTTGTCCTAACGCAATTAAAAACTCCCACTCAGGTCCTTCGAACTGATAATAGTCGTGAGTTTTACAAATTTATTCTGAGTGAATTCTTGGTAAGTAAAAGCATTCTCAATCATAGTTCATGCACGGACAACCCTCAACAAAATGGGGTAGTCGAGAGGAAAAACCGTCAACTCCTCGACGTTTCTTGTTCAATTATGTTTCAATCCAATATTCTAAAACATTTTTGGAACGATATCATTCTAAATGTCACCTATCTCATAAATAGTCCTCTCCAAAATTCACAAGTTTTAAACCCCCTTAGTCGTCCTGATGTCATGTTTACCGACCAATCGGATCTTCTCCATATTAGAACGCAAGATTTTTGGGTGTATTGTCTTTGTTCGAAACACTACCCCTCTCAGAGTAAACTTGATCACATATCCATAACATACATCTTCATCGGATACTCCGCAACTCAAAAGGGGTACTGCTGCATTGATCCAACCACAAACTGAATCTATGTGAGTGTTGATATCCTCTTTGAAAGTGTTCCCTATTTTTCTAGCTCGACAACAAGTGAAGGGGAGCTCAAGTTCCCCAACACTGTCCCTTATCCATCTCCTATGAATGGTCATCCCATCGTTCCTACCACTAAGAAGTCTCGTGTCTCGTTAATTGCACCATCTCCTCCACCCATATTCCGAGTCTACACTCGACGCACATGTCCCAATGCTCCTACACCAGATCCCGCTACATCCTTATAAGACCTGCACTCCACTTCTCAGAATTCACAAGTTCTGAACCCCCTTAGTCGTCCTGATGTCATGCTTCTCAACCAATCGGATCTTCTCCATAAGAGAACCCAAGATTTTTAAGTGTGTTGCCTTTGTTCAAAACACTATCCCTCTCGGAGTAAACTTGATCCCATATCCATAAAATACATCTTCCTTGGATACTCCGCAACTCAAAAGAGGTAAAAATGCATTGATCCGACCATAAACAAAATTTATGTGAGTGTTGATTTCTTCTTTAAAAGTGTTCCCTATTTTTATAGCTCGGCAAAAAATGAGGGGGAGCTCGAGTTCCTCCACATTGTCCCTTATCCTACTCCTATGAATGGTCATCCCATTGTTCCTACTGCTAAGAAGTCGAGTGTCCCGTTACTTGCATCACCTCCTCCACTCACAATCTGAGTCTACACTTGGCGATATCCTCAACAAGATCCCTCCCAGAATGAGAAGGTGAGTTCTCCAAGTAAGGCACGCAATCAGACGTGCTCCCTCTATTCTATGGCAAAATATGTCTCTTTTCATAGTTTATCGCCGATCTAAAGAGCATTTGTTACTGCCCTGATGGACTATCAGATCATTGCTACTATTGAGGGTGAACCGGCCTAGAAAACGACGATAATGGAGAAGATGAATGCCCTCCAGCAGAACCATACGTGAGACGTCGTGGTCCTTCCTCAGGGTAAGAAAGTTGTAGGGTGCAGATAAATTTTCAACACCAAGTTCAACTCTGACGGGTTATTTGAACACAATTTGTCTATCTCAGTGTAAATATGTGATTGATCTCTTGACAGAGAACAATCTTCTTCTGTAAAAACCAGTTGTTATTCCCATGGATCCTAATGAAAATTTATCTGGCATTCTCAATTGTGTCTTTCAACAAGATTCATTTCCAACATCTTTCGGGAAAACTCATCCACATTGCTCAAACTCGCCCCAACTATGCCACGCAGTTAGAATAGTGAGTCAATTCATGCATGACCACTACGAGCACCAACTCCAAGTTGTCCATCAGATTCCCCGCTACTTAAAGGAATAACAGGCTCAGGTTTGTTTTTTACAGTCACACAACTCGGTCTATTGTTGTTTATAAGATGTTGATTATGTTGGATCAGTTCATGATCAGCGTTCCACATCGGGATATTGCTCATTTGTATGGGGCAATCTTGTCATGTGAGAAAGCTTTTAGTTGCATGAAGCAGTACTGATGTTGAACTACAACCAATGTCCTTAGGAATTTGTGAAGCACTATGGCTACACATCATGATATGCGAACTCTGAATGTCAATCTTCGTCCCGCTGCAGCTATTATTTGATAATAAGGCCGCAATCAGCATTACTCACAGTCCATCCAGTATGATTATACCAAACATGTGGAGATCTACAGATACTTTATAGAGGAAAAGATTGAGTCCGGTGAGATTTGTGTTCTATATGTTTTATCTGGTGTTCAACTAGCATACATCCTCACCAAGAATCAGTCTCTTCTTTTGTTCTGATAACTTCAAGTCCAAGTTGAACATGACTCACATTTATGCTTCAACTTGAGGGGGAGTGCTAGATTATAACGGTCATCACTAGTCATTATTACTTATTATTCGCTATTATTCCATGATTATTTATTTCTTATTTTGTTTTATTATGTTTTATTTTCTTTCCTAGTTGTTTTATTATGTTTTTATTTCTTTCTTTTATTGTCTATTGTAATTGAGTTTAAATATCCCTTCTCCTATCAATAATATTGTGCTGACCTATTCCAAATCCCAACATAACTTTTTTTTTTTAGAAAACTAAGATCTAGCATTTCAACTCTTTACGATGATATCCTTAAACAAGAGTGAAGGTTGTGTCAACTCTCAGCAGCACATGTAAACCAAAAGCACCAAGTTTACTGACAATACAGTAAGGAATACAAGTTGATTCCAAAATTTAATCCAGTATCAAAGCAGTAGCTGATTTCTATCTCCACGAGTAGCCGCCCTCCCCTCCTCGCTCTCCCGGTTTCTGAGTAATTCCCCACGACAACTCTTCTCTGCTCAACATCTCACCCTGCTGACGTCCCTTGCAACATCGCCTCTTTGTTAGGCCTCCCTTGCTGCAGTTTCCAGCCACATACCCTCACAGTTCAACATCTCACACCAACACCCATGCCCATCACAAATTCTCTCAACCTCTCCTCATGTCTTTTTTTCCATTGTTTATAATCCTTGGAATTTCCAAGAAACTTTAAAATAGCCACATTCCAAACTACCGTACTCAATACACCAACTCAATCATTCATTAATCGAGTTAACATCTTCTCTTATTATCTCTTCAAACTGGCAACATGCCATCCTAAATATGAATTAAAATATACTATTAATAGCATCCACCCCTACCCACCAACACAATCACCAATGGCACAGCATCTTTGAATCCCTCGTACAATATGTGGATTTGCTAAGAAAAACTCATCTTTAGTGCTCTTACCAAATATCTATCCACTCCCCACAACCCTCTTCTCACCCACCTAACACATGCACTAAAGTTCGGAAAATCCTAGCCAATACCAAAGCCAAACCCACCCAAATATACATCAAATAGAACAACGATCAACACAAGAATCCTGACAATATAATACTAATTCAATTAAGTGCAAATCAGCTTGTTGCTCTTGAAAAACCCATAGATAATGAGAACATTACTACCATTATTTTTTAAAATATTGTTAACGACAAAAATCCTATCGTTAAAGTAGTTGACACAATGAAACTTCCATCATCTTTAATGAATTTCATGAGAATTCATTCAAAGAGAAAATTGTTCACTTCAAAAATAGCATCCTTCACCAACAACTCTTGTTATGGCTAACCCAATGACCTTTCACAACAAGTAATGGCACATGCCGCCACTACTAACCTCATGTCCTCTCAAACTTCACACAACCACTCACTCTAATGACCGCCCACCTCCTTGACATTCAAGGTCACATGATTAAGTGGTGCCTCATTTTTTAAATGGTTTTCTCCCAACTCATCATCGAATTTTTCTCACTATCAACTCACTCACAAAAGCCTCGCCCACCTACCTATGGTAGCCATGTGCCACTGTTGCCAACACTACAATCATTCCAACCTGGCTTCTTAACAATGATGCTTCTCATCAAATCAATGATGGCTTGATAAATCTTTTGCTTCACACTTTGTATGATTAGGTTGATCCTATCAAATTCTTACCTATTGTTTTTCAAGTGAAATATCTACAAACGAGGACAATACTTCAACAAGGCAAACTAAACATGGTGCGTAGACAAATGGCTAGTATATTCTCTCCGCTCACCTCTCCTTGCAATTTCCATTGTCAAGTCCACTTTGTCTAAGTGGCATCATAAATTATGTCATCCATCAATTTCTATTCTCTAATGCCTTCTTTACCGGTCCAACTCACCATTTTTATGGTTTTATGCAAGTAAAGCCATCAACTTTCCTTTTCTACTCCAATATTGTATCTTCTTAGCCTCTTGAAATATTTTTCTTAGAAGGGTGGATCTCACCCATACAAACTATGAAAGTTTAAAATATTGTCATTTTTGTTAATCGTTATGCAGAATCCATCTATTATCATCTACTTAAGCAAAAGTCTATAGCATATGGTGCCTTTATTAGCTTCAAAGCCTTAGTAAGAGAAAAACTTTGATTTCAAAATCAGTACTTTATATTAAGACAATGGTAGCAAGAATCAAGTTGTTGCCACATCCTAGCGATCAATAGAATCTCACATCTCATTAATCCACCTCACACAGTTGAACATCATAGACACTACAAAAGTTGTCGCCTTCATAATGTAAATTGGTCTT
>NEWO01000271.1:778581-796483 GCA_003013225.1 Phalaenopsis aphrodite
CATCTATATCACCATCGCTTTGAACAACATACCCAAGATATCTAAATCATTCACAACTTTTAATAATTTGATCACCCAAAGTCACACTTCTATCACTAGAGCTACTACTACTAAAATTATATTCTATGTATTCAGTTTTAGTTCTACTTAAATGAAGGCTTTTAGACTCCAATTTAAACCTCCATAATTCAAGTTTTTCCTGGATTTTTTTCTCTCGTTTTAGCCACGAGAAGGATATCATCAGCAAAAAGCATACACCAAGGTACATCCTCCTGTAGATGTCATGTAAGACCAACCATAACTAAAGAAAAAAGATATGGGCTTAAAGTCATTATGTGATGTAATCCAACAGAAATAGAAAAATATTTGGTCAATCCTCCTTCAGTTTGAACACAAGTAACAGCTCTAGAATACACATCTTTAATGACTTGAATAAAAGTCATATCAACACCTTTCTTCTCAAGAACTCTCCAAAGGATATCTCTTGGAGCATTATCGTAAGCTTTTTTTAAATCAATAAAAATCAAATGTAGATTCTCCTTATTAACTCTGAACTTCTTCATCAAACCTCTCAATAAATGTATAGCTTCCATAGTAGACCTTCCCGGCATAAATCCAAATTGATTATAAGAAATTTTTGTAATGCAACTTAACCTATGTTCAATTACCCTCTCCCATAATTTTAAAGTATGACACATCAACTTAATTCCTCTATAACTTGCACACTCTTGTGCATCCCCTTTATTCTTAAAAATGGGGACCAAAATACTCTTCCTCCACTCCTCAGGCATCTTTTTAGTTTTTAAAATAATATTAAATAGTTTAGTAAGCCAAGAAACTCTCAAATCTCCTAAATATTTCCACACTTCAATTTGGATATCATCAAGTCATACAGACTTTCCACTCTTGGTTTTCTTTAAAGCCTCCTCAACTTCTTTTTTACTAATGCGGCGTTAAAAATGAAACGTTTTATTATTATTCACGATATTAAAATCACTAAGGTCGATCGTATTTTCATAAACTTCATTAAAATGTTTATCAAAATAACTCACCCACCTATGTTAAATATCTTTTTCTTAAAAATGTACTTTTTGATTTTCATCTTTAATACACATTATTTGAGTTAAATCTTTACTTTTCTTCTCTCTTTGTTTGGCTAGTTTATACATATATTTCTCACCCTCCTTAGTATTTAATTTATTATAAAGATCATTAAAAGCATAATTTTTAGCATCACAAATTGTTCTTTTAGACTCCCTGCGAGCCATTTGATATTTTTCTCAGTTCTCTAAGTTTTTACATTTAAACCAATTTTTATAACATAACTTTTTATAATTTATTTTTCTTGCACATTATTATTCCACCACAAACTATTTTTATTTATAACAATTTTTCATTTTGATTCTGCAAGCACATATTTTGCTACTTGTTTAATAATGTTTGCAATTTTATCTTACATAACATTTGCTTCTTCATGAATATCCCAAATTTTGAAAGCTTAAATTTTTCTCATAAAAATAATTTTATGTGTATTTTAGGTTCCCCCATCTAATTCTACCATGATGAGTCCTAGTATTCTTTATTTTACAATTCTTAATCTTAAAATCTAGAACTAATAAACGATGTTGGGTACTTAAATTCTCACTTGGAATGACTTTACAATCTTTACATTCTCGACAATCTCTTCTTCACATAAGAAAATAATTAATTTATGTTTTATTAGATCCACTCTTATAGGTAATAAGATGTTCATCTCTTTTCTTGAATAAAGTATTAGTAATAACAAAATCATACACTAAAGTAAAATTTAAAATAGCTCTACCTTGTTCATTAGTTACTCCNATTGCGTCCTATTTAGTGTCATATTTTAATTTAGTTATAGTAAATTAGGATCATTTTTTATACAATAAGCCCAAGTCTTCCTAGGTCTACCCCTGCTTTTTTTAACATAAGTAGAATCTAAAAATCTACTCTCCTAATTGGATCATCAGATGGTCGACGCTTAATGTGACCAAACCATCTAAGACAACTTTTTCTAATTTTGTCCGTCACGGGAGCTACACCAACCCTATCACGGATATATTCATTTCGCATTTTGTCTCTATGTGTAAAGCCACTCATCCACCTAATCATTCTCATCTCGAAAACACTTAACTTATTATTATGCTTCTCTTTTAAAGGCCAGCATTCAGCGCCATAGAGCATTGCAGATCTCACCACCTTCTTATAAAATTTTCCTTTCAATCTAAGCAGTACTTTTCTATCACACAAAAGGCCCGAAGCATTCCTCCACTTCAACCAACCAACTTGAATTCTACTATTAACATCCCCATCTATATCACCATCGCTTTGCACAACATACCCAAGATATCTAAATCGTTCACACCTTTTAATAATTTGATCACCCAAAGTCACACTTCTATCACTAGAGCTACTACTACTAAAATTACATTCCATGTATTCAGTTTTAGTTTTACTTAAATGAAGGCTTTTAGACTCCAATGTAAACCTCCATAATTCAAGTTTTTCCTGGGTTTTTTTCTCTCGTTTTATCCACGAGAAGGATATCATCAGCAAAAAGCATACACCGAGGTACATCCTCCTGTAGATGTCCAGTAAGACCATCCATAACTAAAGAAAAAAGATATGGGCTTAAAGTCGATCTGTGATGTAATCCAACAGAAATAGAAAAATATTTGGTCAATCCTCCTTCAGTTTGAACACAAGTAACAGCTCTAGTATACACATCTTTAATGAGTTGAATAAAAGTCATATCAACACCTTTCTTCTCAAGAACTCTCCAAAGGATATCTCTTGGAGCCTTATCGTAAGCTTTTTCTAAATCAATAAAAATCAAATGTAGATTCTCCTTATTAACTCTGAACTTCTTCATCAAACCTCTCAATAAATGTATAGCTTCCATAGTAGACCTGCCCGGCATAAATCCAAATTGATTATAAGAAATCTTTGTAATGCGACTTAACCTATGTTCAATTACCCTCTCCCATAATTTTAAAGTATGACACATCAACTTAATTCCTCTATAATTTGCACACTCTTGTGCATCCCCTTTATTCTTAAAAATGGGGACCAAAATGCTCTTCCTCCACTCCTCAGGCATCTTTTTAGTTTTTAAAATAATATTAAAGAGTTTAGTAAGCCAAGAAACTCTCAAATCTCCTAAATATTTCCACACTTCAATTTGGATATCATCAAGTCCTACAGACTTTATACTCTTGGTTTTCTTTAAAGCCTCATCAACTTCTTTTTTACTAATGCGACGTTAAAAATGAAACGTTTTATTATTATTCACGATAGTAAGATCACTAAGGTCGATCGTATTTTCAGAAACTTCATTAAAATGTTTATCAAAATAACTCACCCACCTATGTTAAATATTTTTTTCTTAGAAATGTACTTTTTGATTTTCATCTTTAATACACTTTATTTGAGTTAAATCTTTACTTTTCTTCTCTCTTTGTTTGGCTAGTTTATACATATATTTCTCACTCTCCTTAGTATTTAATCTATTATAAAGATCATTAAAAGCAAAATTTTTAGTGTCACAAATTGTTCTTTTGGACTCTCTGCGAGTCATTTGATATTTTTCTCAGTTCTCTAAGCTTTTACATTTAAACCAATTTTTATAACATAACTTCTTATAATTTATCTTTTCTTGCACATTATTATTCCACCACCAACTGTTTTTATTTATAATAATTTTTCATTTTGATTCTTCAAGCACATATTTTGCTACTTGTTTAATAGTGTTTGTAATTTTATCTTACATAACATTTGCTTCTTCATAAACATCCTAAATTTTGAAAGCTTAAATTTTTCTCATAAAAATAATTTTATGTATCTTTTAGGTTCCCCCATCTAATTCTACCATAATGATTCCTAGTATTCTTTATTTTACAACTCTTCATCTTAAAATCTAGAACTAATAAATGATGTTGGGTACTTAAATTCTCACTTGGAATGACTTTACAATCTTTACAATCTCGACGATCTCTTCTTCACATAAAAAAATAATTAATTTATGTTTTATTGGATCCACACTTATAAGTAATAAGATGCTCATCTCTTTTCTTGAATAAAGTATTAGTAATAACAAAATCATACACTAAAGTAAAATTTAAAATAGCTCTACCTTGTTCATTAGTTACTCCAAAATCGTAGCCACTATGAGTATTTCTGTAGTCTTCTACCACTCTACCGATATGTCCATTTAAATCTCCTCCAATAAAAATTATTTCTTCAAGAGGTATCATATATATTAAGTCTTCTAAGTCATTCCAAATTTTATCTTTAAACCCTATATCTAAACATACTTGAGGAGCATAAGCACTGATAATATTAAAAATCTTAGTATTAATGATAATCTTAAGGGCTATAATTCTATCACCAACTCTATCAATTTTTACAACATTATCTTTCAAACTCTTATCAATAATTACACATACACCATTTCTAGTGCGACTCTTACCAGAATATCAAAGTTTAAAACCTAAATTATCAATGTCCTTAGCATTTTCTTCAACTCATTTAGTTTCTTGAATACATAATATTAATTTCCTATGAATCATAATATCAACTAATTCCATTAATTTACCATTGAGAGTGCCTATATTCCAATATCCTATCATAATATTAGTTTCATTAGTTTCATATACTAAATTTTTTACTCGCGTTCATCCGTAATGTGCGAATCATTACTTATTTGATACTACACCTGGGCGCCGGTGTAGCGGCCCTTGCACACTTTTCACTGTATTCAAAATATACAGCGCGTCGCTTTCAGGGGACACCCTAGCACTTACACAATGATCAAAAAGTTTCATGTCATGATTTTTTTTTGACAAGTTTTACGCTGGCTGTCGACTACCTAACGCAACCCTCCACTTTTCACATCAACACCTCATAAATCGCATGCCACTTCACATTTCTTCTGCATATGAATAGTTGTTTGGATTTCCTCCCAACTACTCCAATTTCATATGTTTGATTGCCTCAACTTCAAATGGCTTCATCCGCACACCACAAATAACTTCACTCTCCCTCTAAACCATGTATTCTTCAACTAATTTCTCGCTCAAAAGTTTTATCATTATCTCAACACCACTATATCCAAAATCGATGTATTATGTCATGTTTATTGATTCTTTTTTTCTCTTTTCATCCCTTTTATCATCTCATGAGACCTTTGAAAAAATAACCTCCTTGAGTTGTCCTCCCCTATACTTCATTTGTCCTTCAGGCCTCCCTTTATGCACATCATCCATAACATCTTCCTCTATAACGCCACCATGTACTGCTATATAGACATACACCAATCAAACCACCCTATAACCCATGCCCTCTCCTTTGCCAATCAAGAGTCAATTAATTCATTCTCCATCTATCAATCAAGCAACTCCAATCATATCAAAACCCTCCATCTATCTCCATAGCTAACCAAGGAATATATACCACAACACTTCTTCCCCCAACCCAATACCACTAACTAAATAACCATTAAAGCCAAAAAATATATATTCACAAACCAATCAACAAACTCACTCTCAAAACAAAATTAAATCAAGTAACTAATCTTGAATCAATCACTGTGACCCAATAACTTAATGATTAAAATAGGCATTACGCCAAATCAGATTATTATAATACTTTTATTCAAAATGGAATATGGGGACTTGGTTCCCTCACCTCCATTTAAAATTTGGATGGATGCAAGGTGAATTTTTATATAAGACGTAACTTCAATGAGTTTCTTTATAGGTATAATGCTCAGTTGGTTGCTAAGAATTTTCACTAATTGTTGGGAATTGACTATCATGACACATTTACTCTATTGTTGAACCCGCCATCACATATCTAATTATCAAGATAATTGTCAATTAATGGTGGTTTGTGCATTAATTGTATGTTAACAATATCTTTCTTCAAAGTTATATTTTATAAAAACAACTTCATGGCTCAACCACAAGGTTTCATCAACATAGACTATCCTAAATATGTGTGCAAGCTTCAAAAAACCAAATATGCTCACAAGCAAGTGCCTCTTTCCTAGTACCCTGAGTTGCAAAAATTTTTACTTGCTTCTACCTTCTACTTCACTAAATCTCTTGTTGATACATCTCTCTCTCTCCTCAACACCGATAACATTGTCATCTATCTTCTCATTTATGTTGATATCATTATTGTTACATGGAACTCTAACACTATCATAATACATTTTCCCGTTCTGCTTGCCCAACAATTTTCCATCAAAGACCATGTGGTCCACTACACTATTTTTTTTGTGTAAAAGTTGTTTCATGCCCAAATAGACTTCTCTTATCTCAACATCGATATATAATTAATCTTTAAACTCACACTAGGATAATAGATGCCACTCCTGCCACTACACTTATTGCCACAACACCAACACTCACTACTCACTTTGTCTGTGCACTCACTGATTCAAGTAATTATAGAGTTGTAGTGGGTATTCTAAAGTATTGAGCTCTTATTCTCTCAAATATAGCATTTGCAGCTAAAAACCTAGCACAATTTATGCACCGGCCAATCACTAATCATTAAAAATATAGCTAGATAGCTACTACATTTTGTATGCATCACCATCGATCATAGTCTAGTTTTTCAAGTGACTCAACACCTCAGCTTCATGGATTCTTTGATATTAATTGGGAGAATCACATCTTTCATTTTAGTGGAAACCTAATATCAAAGTGTCAAAAAAACAAAGTATTATGGCCCGATCCTCCATCATGGTTGAATATCATCTCTTGCCAACACTACTGTTGAGTTTCACTGGGTATGTTTTCTACTCATTGAACATGACATTCTCCTTCCTCAATGCCCGATGATTCATTGTGACAATGTTTATGCTACTCATCTTTGTGTGGCTCTTATCTTTCACTTTCAGATAAAATATGTGACAATAGATTAGCATTCAATTTGAGAACAAGTTCAAATTGGTGCCCTTCGTGTCACCCATATATGGTGTGAGGATAAACTAGTAGATGCTCTCACCAAACCGTGCTCAAAATCTCTGTGAGTATCAAGGTTGAACCTTTGACCATAGCTCCATCATGAGGGGCATATAAAAGAATAACGCATTCATTATATTTTTGGTTAGTTTCCTTTTCTCAAAATTGTCTTCAGTTAAACTTAGCTTGATTTGTGACATTTTCTTTTTGTAACACACCTAATTCAAACATTGTCTCTTTTATTATGTCACTTTGAATCAATTGAAAAAAAAGGTATGCCATTCTTCCCATATCCAATGGATTTTATCTTTCAACTTTCACCAAAGAAAATTTACCAGTACTAGAAAAGAGTGGGTTCTATGTTCCAGAAATAAAAGCCAAGGGACTGGAAAGCTACCATTTTGACTCTCGGATCGATTGAGTGGAGAAAAGTGCGCGGAGATTCTATGAACTGACCAATGGGACTGGAAGTGGCGCCTGATATAAGCCTTAGAATCCGCTCCAGGGAAAAACTCCGAGGAACCCACGCAGTCCAACTGGGAGCCTCCCCATCGCCATCTTTCATCACCGGAGAAAAGCATCTCGCCAGAGCCCTTCTCCTTCGTTGAGCCACAAGCGTCCAAGTGTTCGTCGGGACAATCAGAAGAAGCCTAGGATTCGAACAATTCGACGAACGCCCTGGAAAATTTTTCAGAGTAGTTGCTGGGCAGCGAGAAGAAAGCAGTGGAAGGGATGCGTGTAATATCGCAGTCATCGGCGGGAAGTGTGCGAATTGTCCCCGAAAATTAAGTGCAAGTACTATTTAGTATTAGTGTGATTTTGGGTATGTTTGTGTAAGAGCTGCCTTAGTAAGTTAGTTGTCTATTTATTTTTATAATTTGAAAATAGTATTATAGTTGTATCTAGATAAATGATATTTTGACAGATGTATGATAATCTGGTTTGAAACAGAATTGTCATATCAATAAATTTTATATTTTAAAAGTAAAAATTCAGTGCAGAACATTACAAAAAAAAAAAGGAAAATAACTAACAAGGAATAATAAGAATTCCAAAAACAAAAAAAAAAACTATTAAAATAACATTTAATAATATAATAATATTATTATGTCATGAGCTAAGTCGTCCTCCAAGGATTCTCTTTATGTCAGACCACTCTCGGCGGTGGAATCTACGAGCATATCAGCTCACCGAAAAAAGTCACATTTTTCCGCGATTCTCCGTGGGCATCTGTAGAATTCTCTTCTCTAACTATGCAGCTAACGTGAAGTTAGTAGAAAATTTTGAAGTTCACAGTAACAGTGCAATCCTCGAGAGGTACTATAAATCCTTGAGCTCATCTTTCTTGAATGTTTTAAAAGACATCTCATTAGACAGAACACAAGTAAAAATTAATAAAAGTAATTAATTATAGTTTGATGCAGTTGTGAAGTCTTATAAAACTTAGCATATCAACCAATGAATCCGTCACGACAAGAGAACAGGTGACCTTCTAGAAAAATGGTTCTTGGTTGCATTTAACTTATATGATACCAAGTTCGTGTGTGTCGCATATGCATATCACCAAAAAAGATCATTCAAAAGAACCCCAAAAATCATAGCACCAAAAAAAAAGAGGAACTTAGATGTCTTCATTAAAATTTCACATGTGACACCAACCAATAGCGACAAATAAACGACTCAAAATAATCCATAAGGTCAAACGTTTTATCATTGATTTTCAAAACCTGCCAAAAGAAAAACAAAAAAAAATGCAAATGAAAAAAAACACTTACAAACAGCATAAAAAACTCAAACAATCAATATCAAACACAATGAATGGAAATAAAATTCAAACAATCAATATCAAATACACAAGGAATGGAAATAAACATGAACTATATAAAATACAAATACAATAAATAGTGAATCTCTTCAACAACTATTATAATTAATAATATGGTAAATACTTAAATCATCCTCCTAATATCACATTTGTAATTCATTCCCTTGACTCTGTCAGCTCACTTGTATTTTTCTATCTTTAGTACAGGTTTCGGAAACATCATTTTCCGCATATGACAATGACTGTCCAAGACGGTACTTAGATGTCTCGGTAGGGGCATGCTATTGATCCCCGTCCACCTTATGGAAGTTGATGTCGTTTGGGAAGGATGTAGTCGAATATAATTATGAAGAGTCATAATGACAATCACAATCTATATATGTTTAGAAAATGGGTAAGATGACATATCACAAAGTATAACACATCTCTTCTTTCAAACACTAAAAGTCCTCTCAATGACACTGCATAATGAGGAATGTCTTTTATTGAACATTTATTTCCTGCCCTGCATGACATTGCTGACACTCTCAAAGTCAAGTATATGGTATCTCATATCAGGATAAGTCATGAGATACTCTCACTGCAATGGATATCCAGCATCAACCATATAGTATTTACCTGATGTGAATTGTATGATTAGTAATGATGAGAAAATGAATTAGGAGAGTAGATCAGTCTCAAGCAAACTAATGGGTGGATATGGGAAGTTATATTCATTATTCCACTTTGCAGCTTTGAAAATTCAATTGTCATATGCACTGCCCTCTCAACTGGTCTTGACAAAAGTGAAGCACATTTTGAAGTTGCATACCAACATGACAATCTGCATCGGAGACCCACAACAGTCGATGAATGTGATCTTCTCATTATTTGGAACACGTGCATCAACATGTGTTTCATCGATTGGTTCTATAAAATTATAGAAAGATAACAAAGAGTTATATAATTAAGATATTTATTTCAAAATTGAATGTAATTATCAGAAGAAATTACTTAAAGTATAGCATATGCAACACATCGTGTGAAATATCTTTGGGGGTCCGTTCAAATGTATGATCTCTTAATTTTATGACTTGTGAAGAAAAACTTACAACTGCTGTCAACTCGAATGAGAAGTATCTCTTAATCATTTCAGAGGGTGTTGAAATCACTCCATAGTTTTTCGCATTAATTCATTATGTAATAATATGTAGAGGATTATTGTCAACACCTCTCCCGAAGTCATTTTGGATGAGTCATGAAGTACATGATTTATGTGTAGTTCCTCCAACAGATCAGTGAATATCACCCATGTCATTTTGAGCATATTGTTAAGTCTCGTTGGGTGACTCACAATCAACTCCACAACCTTTTTTTCGCCAGTATATGAGGAAGTCATGCAAGTAAACCGCTCTATGTACGAGTTATAATATTCATATATCAAGCATACGACAGCTACAACTCTTCTTTTACGTCTTTCTCTAGTTACATCCATGTATTTTAGCATTGAAGTGGCTAATACATAAGAATCAATGAGTTAGCTACAATCATATAAGGTTACTAAAAAAACCAACATAAGCAAATAATATTGCATAAGTAAATAGAAAAACATAATGATGAATAAAAAACTCTCAAGTAAAGTGGCATGTACAAAGCAATTTAGATCCAAAGCACAATGAAAAACTATAAACAAATATAATATCCCACAAAAATTTAGATAAAAAAAAATTCTCAAATGTCCTAGCACTCAAAAAAATATCATATGTATGCCACCCTAAGGTCAACGAGCATCGCGATGAAAAACTTTTTTCGAGTCTAATCTTCAAGCAACTTGATCGAAAACAAATACAACGGTAAGTCATCATAAATCTATGGAGTTGTATTCAAATTTTACACAACCTGATGAACAGAAGTTGTTTGAGATGTGTTGGGTCATTGCTGCATGAAGCCACAAACTGTGATATTTCCTATTTTCTTTTTAATTTTAACATGTGGACGCTTAGAGCAACTCGTGGACTCAAGTTTATGGAGATTCAGGCTGGGGTCTTCGGTGGAATCACCCGTTTTGTCAGCTTCCTAATTTTTAGGGATGCCACCAAACACCTTTTCACTGGGGGCACATGCATTTTTGTTCGTTGACAGGACACCCCCAAACATATGATCTACCTTGTCCTCAAACTCAGGATCAATTCCACTGTATTTAATTTTTTTCACAGCATGCACCACCTACAAATTCATATAACATGTAGTTCAATTTACAAACAAATTAAAAATTGACCAAAATGTGGGACATTTCAAAAATGCTAACTACAAGTCTCTTTTACGACATTTTTCTTAAGGAGATCGATCTGGGAAATAGGCCGATAACCTATTTCAACAAAGAAGGGCAACCAATTATTATTAGAAAATTTAAGGAAAGTAAAAAAAAAAGAGAGTGTTATAGAATGCAGTTAAAAAAAGTAGGATCAATGCAAGAATGATTGAAAAATTTGAAAGGAGTAGAAGTGAGGATCAACAGACTTGAGGGTGGGATTTGGTGAAGCAAACGATTAATGCTTTCAAGATATCATAGACACCTCACACACCGCCACACAAACTCCACACACCATCAAACACCACACAGACACCACCAACATCTCCAAGACCAACAACACCACCTCCACACATTCCATCAAAATATTAATCTGACCGCCACCTCCACACATTGCTATCAACAAATCAAGCACATCCTTTCAGCCATTACTCAAATTCCCTCTCAAACATCAAAGGTAAAAACAAAACCACAACCCACTTTTTGGATATACCATGAAGTACACATAAGGCACCTGAAAAATTGCTATCAACCCACCAAGCACCCTCCTTCAACCACTTCTCAAATTCTCATTGAAACACCAAAGTTACAAATAAACCCCATTCCATCAGCCACACATTCCCAAAAACATTTTCCAAATTATAAGAGAGTGACATAAATCATAAAATCAAAATTTCCATTTCATATGTAAATGAGAAAGCCACAATACACATTTGACCACCACCCCCACGCATTGATATCAACAAATGAAGCACCATCTTTCATCCATATCTCAAATTCTCACTAAAACACCAAATTTAAAGAAAAACTGCATTTCATCAGCCATATAGGGAACCCAAAATATTGCTATCAACAAACCAACCACCCTCTTTCAACCATTTCTAAAATTGTAACTGAAATACCACAGGTAAATTTGAAACCACATTCCATCAGTCGCATATTCGTAGAAATAGAAATCCAAGTTATAAAGAGAAAGCCGCAAATCACAAAATCAAAATTTCCTCTTCAAACCGCAAATGAGAAAGCCACAAAATGCATTTGACCGCCACCACCACACATTACTATTAATAAATGAAGCACTCTTTTTCAAACCATATCTCAAATTCCCATTGAAACACCAATGCTAAAAAAAACCCATTCCATTAGCCATACAGGGCACCCGAAACATTGTTATGAATAAATCAACCAAACCCCTTCAACCATTTCTCAAATTCTCATTGAAACAACACAAATAAAGATGAAAACACATTCCATCAGCCACACATTTACAAAAAATGAAATCAAAATTATAAAGAGAAAGCCGCAAATTGCCTCTTCAAACTACAAATGAAAAGGCCACAAAATCCAAAGAGAAAGTTATTCCATCGAAAAATTTTGGTTATATTGTGGGAGGATGAAGAGGACAGTAAATTGAAGAGAGATTCAGAGATCGGAGAGAAGAGGGAGAGTAGAGAGCCCAATCATTACCATTATAGAGAGATCAGAGGGAAATAGGAAATAACAAAGGCAACCCCTTACTACCATAGAGAGTCACGAGAGAGGCGTGAGGGAGAGAGGACCGATAGGCAAAAGATCGAGAGAGACGAGGGTAGAAGAATGTGATTGTGATTGATACAGATGAAGGCTGAAGAGACAAACAAATGAGTATTAATGTAATAAGGATGAAATAAAACATGGGCCGCGTGGTTAAAGCCACACCCTACTTTTAAAAAAAATTATCATAATGAGCCACTGTGCTGTACTTTCCAAATACATTGGCCTACGGATCCTCGTCACACTGCGGTGAAGAAGCTGACCTGAACGAGGCCTTTAGATCTATTTGGGGCAGCTGCAGCTTAAAAATAAGCTGCTACATAACAACTACCACATGTAGCTACCGCAGAGAATCTATTGTGGATAAGCTAGCTGTCAGCTTGATTTTTACAACTTGAAAATAGTTATGTTGCAGTTGTTTTTGAATAAATGATCATTATGCCCTTGTATAGTAATGTTGTTTGTGATATAACTATCATACCAATATTTTTATATTTTAGAAGCAAAAATACAATGCAAAAAATTACAAATATATATATACATACACATCATTTAATAGTGAGTATCATGATTACTAAAATTATAAAAAAAAACTATTAAAATAATATTTAATATTATGATAATATTATTTTTAAAATGCACATGACATATGTTGCGAGTTAAGTCGTCCTTTAGAGATACTCTCCATGCTCGATCACTCTCGTCGGTGGAATCTTCCAGCTTATGTGCCCACTAAAAAAATTCATAGCTTTCGTGATTCTCCTCGGGAACCTGTAGAACTCTCTCCTGCAGTTATGTGGCTAACATGAAGTTAGTAGGGAACTTTCAAGTCTACAGTAGCAGTGCAATCCTTGAGAAGTCCAAAAATCCTCGAGCTCATATTTCCTGAATTCTTTGAAAGGCATCTCGTTAGACATAACATAAGTAAAAATTAATAAAAGAAGTAATTATTTATAGTTTTTTATATCTGTGAGGTCTCGGAGAATTCAGTGTATCAACCAACAAATCTGTCACTATAAGAAGATAGCAAACCTTATAAAAAAAATAGTTCTTGGTTGTCTTTAACTCAAGTAATACCAAGCTTGTGTGTTACATATGCATATTACCAAAAAAGGTCATTTAGAAGAACCTCAAAAATTATAGCACCAAAAAAAAGAGAGTAACTTGGTTATCTTCATTAGGATTTCATATGTGACACCAACCAATAGTGACTAACAAACCTTCCAAAAGAACCCATAAGGTCAAACATCTCATCATAGACCTCTAAAACCCACTAAAAAAGAAATGCAAAAAGAAAAAAAAAACTTAAGAACATCTTAAAAAACTCAAAAAATCAATATTAAATACATAATGAATGAAAATAAACATGAATTGTATAAAATATAAATACAATAAATAGTGAATCTCTTCAACCAGCATTACAATTAATAATATGATGAATACTCAAATCACCCTCCTACTATCACATCCATAATTCGTTCCCTCAACTCTGTCATCTCGCATGTCTTCACCGTCTTTAGTACAGGTCTCAGAAACATCATTTTAAGCCTGTGACAAAGACTATCCAAGACAATAATCATATTTCTCTAAAGTGACATGCTCATGTTCCTCGTTTGTCCAATGAAAGTCGTTGTCATTGCGGGAAGGATGCCCCTGAATATAAAGGGTGGAGAGTCATCATAGAAATCACAATTTATACCTATTTGGGAAATGGATAAGATGACATCATTTTCAACCCTTAACAACAAATGTCCAAGACGATACTCATATGTCTCGGCAGAGACATGCACATGATCCTCATCAGCCCTACGAAAATTGATGGCATTGTAGGAAGAATGCCACTGAATATAATTTCGGAGACCCGTTTAGGTCACAATCTGCACCTGTTTAGAGAGTCATTTTCTGCCCGTGATGGCATATCGCAAAGTATAACATATTTTTTTTTTCAAACACCAAAAGTCTTCTCAATGATACTGCATAAGGAGAAATGACTTTTATTGAACATTTATTTCCTACCCCGCGTGATATTGTTGGCTCGCTCAAAGTCAGGCATGTGGTAGCTCATATTAGGATAGGTATTGGATACCCTTGCTACAATGGATAACGGTGGATCTCAAGATAAAAAAACAAAACATCAAAACAAAATGACAACAAAAAAGTAAAATAAAATCGTGACAAAAACAAAACATTTAGGGTAGTGCTAGATTCTTAGAAATATATTACCCGTAGAACTGAACATTGACGTTTTTTCCCTTGATCTTAACATCTAAAACTTTTTTGAGAATAAATGTTAACCTTAATCGAGAGTTTTCTTAAGTACTTTTAACTGCTTAATATGTAATTAGAAACTCAGAATAATAGTTATACTTAAATACTTGTTATCAAATTTTCATGTGGTTTTCTTTGTATGAGTATCTCAGAAGTCAAACACTTCAGAGTTCTCTCTACAATGTTTATCATAATGAAGTTCTCCCAACATTTTTTTCTTTTGTCTGGTTATTCTATTTTCATTTAACATTTTCCTCATTCTCCGAGTTTCTTAATATCTTAAGGACATTTGTGTGATCTGAGAGAATAAGTTATTTGGAGATTAGGTAATGTAATAGATAAATAGAATGACAACTCCTCAATAACAACGATACCAACAACAAAAGACATTCTATAATAGCGGAGAATTGGCGGCGACGACAGTGACGATCCGACAACGATAAAGTGTAACTCCCATTGCTTAGAGTTGCGATAGAAAACAAAATTACCATAAAAGAAAATGTTAGACTTGGGTTGGAAAAATTAGAAAATCTTAGAGGAAAGTGACTGTCAGCATAGCAGTGTTTGGAGCTATACCAAGCGAAGATGGTACAACCACACGATATATTGGTCCGCTCAAGGACTTTCTGAGTTGATGAACTGGTTCTCATTCTCAAAAGACCTATTTTTACACACTGCAAGATAGGGGGTAAATTTGAATCGACTTAGGAGAGACCGTTCATGATTAAAAGAGTTTACTTCGAATGATCTTACCAATTGGTGAATTGTCAAGGCAAAAGGCCTATGCTCCCAATAAATGGATGATACTTAAAAAAATACTATGCATCATGATGTTTCAAAGACAAAGCATTGTTCTCAGAAGCACCGATGTGATAATTGTCTGTAATTGGGCCCAAAAAAAAAAACAAACTTATAATAAAAGTTGACGAATTAAATTAAATTCTCACAAAATCCTTCATTTGAATTCTAAATCTTCATAAAAGAATACAATAATTGATAAAAGAAGTGCAACATAGAAAATGAATATATATATATATATATATATAAAAGCAAAAATGGTGATGATAAGAAAAAAAGTAGAAAACTTTACATAATTAATAACCCACTTATTATTCTTATTCAGATTGAAATTTAGCACTGTGACTTTTCTCCTATTTTCTACAGGAAAATGTCGAGCAAGAGGCTAATTTTCTCCATTATAAATGGCATAAATCTTGCACTAGTTGAGTAGAAAGTGGTAGAGGTAGTCGTCATTGACTTTGACCTGAATTTTGAGTAGGTCGAAATGAAATATGAGGGGCCCCTGTTAAAAGTGGTTAGCTAGGAAGAGGTACCCACTCTAGAACCCGTACTCAATATCAAAAGTAAGAAAAATGACATGCTTGTAAAAAAAGAGGAAAATAGAGGAAATCAAGAAAGATATCCAAGCAGATAGTAGCTAAGATGATGGAGCTAGCAATATAAAGTCGATAGTTTTGACAGCAAGAAGAAAGCTCATCGGCGCTCCCCTGAGGGAGGCTTCAGAGCTTAAACCTACAAGGCACCCCTGACATGCACACAAAGAAGGAATCTTAACCACCGTAAGCATAGGATGTTGGACCAATTTGAGAGGAGACGAGCACAGATTCAGTTACCGAGCATGTCCTAGCCGCTCTAGAGGATGAGGTGCTCGAGAAATCGGCGAGGGTTGCTTTACCCCAATTTATACTGAGACATTCAACAACAAGTTCTGTCGATGATCGTGCTCTCCCCGAGTACACACCAATAGACATATCTGCATAATATATTGTGTAGGAGACATTGCTAGAAATAAAATGAGAGGAAGAACACTTGGAAGTGGAGCCTTACATCTTCTGTTTGTCAGTCAAAGCATTTGCGGATAATATTCAAGCACGACTTGGAAAAGTTTCAGAGAATTCAAAGGCAAAAATTTGAGCATTTTCAATGGATCTAAGGAAAATAAATTAATATTCTGAAAGGATTAGTACTCTGCACGGGGGTGTTTTCAAATTATGAGTAGAAAAATATAGTTGACTTTTTTTTTTAAACTTAGAGACAGAAGACGAGCCAACCATTTGAGGTATAGGACATACTTAAAATCTTAAAAATGGATGAGGGGTAAGGGTAGGACTACCATTTTATGTGGTTGCTATTATTTTTTTTCTTATGATAATGAAGGGGATCCCTTAGGGATCATCGGACATGTTGAAGTAGACCCGATGCTGTCAATAATAACAAGAGGATGGTAGTCTGGCTCATCTTGTCAGCTGCTACATACCAAATAGTTGTATTTTTAATATCTATGAGGGTGACTACATTCCCTCTCATATTTATCACCACAATTTTTTGAGGCCATTTTGCACGGTGTACTTCCTTAGCGAATGTAACATTATGTTTAGAAAAGAGCTACGAATCATTGGTCAAGGTGAGTTCTAGGGGCCGATTGAGATCTCTCTGCTAGTGGGATCTGACCAAAAGAAAATATGTTGAGATTTTCATACATATTTTATACTGATTTTAATAATATTGCACTTTAAAGAAGGGTATTTTTTATGTTTTATTGCAGGTATGATGAATTATGGTCATTGGAGCAAAAAGATGCAAAAACGGTGCAATTTGGAGCAAAAACAAGCAAGAAATGATATTTTGCCCTGCCACATTTCGACAAGTCTTTGGATGCTTAATCTCTTTAACACTTCTTGCATATTTTTGAATGAGATTACACTTTAAAGGAAGGTTTTTTTTCATGCTTATTTTGTAGGGCTATTTGTTAGGAACACAACGCAACTGAAATGGGGCGAAACAGAGCTAAAATGGAGCCAAACGGAGCGAAATGGTGGAGCTGCGCAGTCTGCCCGAAGACGGCGCCAAAACGGCGCCGACGGCAAGATTTACCCGAGAAGACCGAAAAACGACAGAAAAGCTCGCCGACAGCGCCCTCGAGCCCGCCGACAGCGCCCGGGACGACTATGGACCGACTTTTGGCGGTTATGG
>NEWO01000271.1:801452-821716 GCA_003013225.1 Phalaenopsis aphrodite
ATATATATATATATACATATACATATATATACATATATGCACTTTATACTTCCCTCTCCAACTCTCTAACGGAACTCCAAACGGCAGGTAGGTAATTCGCTCTCCTCTCTTTTATTTTTATTTCATGCATACCACCTACTTCTTACGCATTTACATACCTAACACATAAAATAAATAAATACATGCATACCACCCAACTCCTGTATATTTACATTTCTAATACCTAAGCTTTTTCAAATAAAAAAAAGGAAGAAATTTATATGCTTACCACCTTATTCTTCCTCTTTTTTTATTCTTACATGCATGCAAAACATATATATATATTTAATATTTTACCTGCATGCCACATAAAATTTCATATATTTATGTTTAAACCACTCTAATCTTGTGCTTTTACATATTTGATGCCTAAAATTTTAATATTTTACGAGCAAAACATTCAAATCCCATGTATTTATGTGCACGCCTCCCACATTTTACATATATAACATGCTCACCCATAAATTCTATCTATTCACATACATGCCGCATATTTCTCTTATTTATATGCATGCAACTCAAATTTTATGTACTTTGCATGCACACTACTCAGATCTTATGTGTTTGCATGTACTCCTCTTAAATCTTTGATATTAACGTTTTTTGCCTAACTATTTGTACAATGCTTAAATCATTGATATTTATGTGTGCGCCACTTAATTTTTGATTATTTGCATGCACAGCACCTGAACTTTGGATATTTAGATACATCCCACTTGAAACTTTGATATTTACATGTCCAACATTAAACCTTGAATATGTACATGCCACTCAAAACTTTGATATTTCCAGATACAAAACATAGAACTTTGAACTTTACATGTACAAAACCAAGATTTTGAACTTTACATGCGAACCACCGAAACTTCATGTATTTTCGCGTCATGTCATCTAAACATTGAATAGAGCCAAAAGAAAACAAGTGGATATTTTTGAGTGTTTTACTTTGTTCAAGTGAAACATCTTTTTTTTTCATTTTTAAATTTAGTTTGCATGAGTCCGCACATTAGTGGCTAGGCTTCATCTACCCTTAGTTTGACTTGTGGTCGTAATAGAGAAATGAGCATTGCTCGTTGTTTATCCAGTTAGACAATGCAAAATATCCTATTATGACTATACCTCGTAGGATTAATCCAAGCATAAGCTTATGCTAACCTTTGTCATTTGTCATGATGAGAGCTAGTTCATTTAGATACTTAGGACGGGGCCAGCTTGGCAACCCCATTAGGATCCCATAGAAAGACCCTTAGCTCCTCCATCGCACATCTTGCACTTAGATGCTGGTTAGGCAACACTTTATAGTTTATGTTAAAAAGTATGGATAAGGTGTAATTAGGGATTTTTTTTGTGTGTAATTATTCTTCCTTGTCTTGTGCTAGCAGTTGCACACTTAGAGTGTCTGTTGCATGCTTTACTGGGTGTGAGACTCGTGCAGTAGCATATTTAGGGTGAATTTTCCTTACAGGGTGTCATATCCAAACATGAGGAGCTTAATTATTTTAACTAATGTATTTTCTATTGGTGATGCTTAGTTCTCCTCCCATTTGATATAGACTTTTATGCATTGCATGATATAATCCATGCTAACATCTATTTTGTTGGTCAAGTTTTATTTTTGAATTTCATATTTACTTTTAAAGTACATTAGGAGGGTTTGTACTGAAATTAAGGTAGGAGCACAACTCCATGGGCTTGGGGTAGGGATAATGTGGAGAGGGCCAAGGGTTGTTTGCTCGTGCTTGATTCCTTAATTTTAGATTGTACATTTGTTGTATAGTTCTTGGATCAGGTATATATATTCTCAGCCCAATTGCCCTTTTTTTTTTTGGGATTGTAGTAGACATAATGACATTATTGGTCTCTTATTCTTTCATATTGAGTGGTATTGTTGTAGGAATTTACCTGTGATTCACTCTTTCATATGCCAGTGATTTGTCTTGATACGATCATGATTAGGCTCATTATAATAAAGTCTTTATTATAAATTTAATTTTTTTAAAAAATATATTTAGTAAAATTTAGAATTAAAATACTCTAAGATTTTAAAATTCTTTTATTTTATTTCTCACACTTACTTTCATACATGGCCTTTGGGCCTTATTTTAAAATGATAAAAAAATGTTTGGATATTACTCTCAAGCATGCCAATTGGATCTCCACGTTTAGGATGTCTTAGCTCATTGCATACATACTGCCTTATCGAAGGAAAGTGCTTTTGCTTTTCAATATGACCAGACCACCATTTGTTTTATACAATTGGGTGTTTGTCTAGTGTGATATAGGATGTTAGAGGCTCTCATATACTAGATGAGATTATAAGTTCTTTGTGGGGTGGCTTAGTTATATAATTAAGTCATTTTCCCCTCTTCTTTCCTCTAGATTTTTTGTCCATACCCTTGGTAGATATAATCCTTATTCTCCTTTTGATCCATATTAGAGTTATAGGAACTTAGATGTTTCTTTCCTTTAGCTTTGGATCGCTTCAAACGATACATCACATGGGTTACTCATGAAGTGCTATTCTAGATGGGTTGAGCCGAATTCTTTCACAACTAAGTAAACCTGGGGTCTCCAAAGTCTTGGATGATGGGCTCATGGGGCCTCGATCATGCTAGCTTTGTTTATTTAGATTTTTTTTTACTTGCTTAATGATATATCCCATTTGACACAATCGTTTCCTTTATAGAGTCTTTATGAACGCATACCATAGGCCATCACAATTCAATGACATTGACCCATTAGCTTACGGTGATTTGCCCTCTCTCTGGAGGCCTAGCTTTGCCTCGACAAATAGAGAAATTCCCCTATTAGGATCGTTAAAAATCCCTTTGGCTATTTATGTTTCAAAAAACTATTTTAAAGCAGCAAAGAAAACACCTCTTATTATGAGTCTTCCTTTGTTTTTCTCAAAGATGTAATTGACCACGAACATACGTCGTCGCAGGAGGTCTCTTGAACCCATAAAAAATAAAATTAACTTTGCATTCTGTTTTTTTACAGGGGTCTTTATATAGATTCATTCTCATATATTTTCTCAGGTCGAGCATAGTCTGATTTATTTTGGACTTTCCTTCTCTAGTTTATGTTGTGAGAACTTTCTCATATAAATATCGTTGTAATTACTCATAATAAGATTTCTCTAGTTTATTTATGTAATTACTCATAAATACAGTATGATACTATGATCCAATCTAGATAGACTTTTCTTGGTAGATTTGCATACATACCAATCAATTTTTATGTATTTACATATTATATATATATATATATATATATATATATATATATATATATATATATATATATATATATATATATATATATATATATATCCAACTTTACTATAAAATAGTGATATTTTTAGGTGATATGGAAGATTTACATGATATATAAGAATTGAGTAGCATGTATGTCAATGCCTACAGCCTATTTCTTTTACTCTCATGGCAATGGAGTGGCGTAAAATGTAAATTAGAAGTTTGAAATATAAAAATAATAGGTGGTTGTTGCATCCACTGTTCCACCCACTGCTTCGTCATCTTCACTCCTACTACCAAAGCAGGTTTATTTGAACTCGCTCCTCATTCTCACAGCAGGGTGCAGAAGCATTCATGGCGATTCCTCAAGCCCTAGCAACCGTGATCCTCTACCTCTCTATTTCTGCCGCCGCGACAACCGCCACCACCGCCGTCGACTTCAACTACCCAGCGATTTTCAATTTTGGGGATTCAAATTCGGATACAGGGGAGGTCACCGCCGGAACTGGTGAGATTCTGGACCCTCCCTATGGACAGAGCTACTTTAAACGGCCATCTGGGAGGTTTTGCGACGGCCGTCTCATCATCGATTTTCTCAGTGAGCCCCAACTTTGTCTTTGTTATTTTAGGAGCTTTCTGCTCTATTTCTGACAGCGCAGGTAGGGCTGGGTTGATTGCAGAACAAACTTATTTTGTTTTCCATTAACCTTTGTTTTTTCCTCTATAATGTCATGTTTGTTGGTGTGAAAGCGGGAGGGAAAGATTATAGTTTATCCTTTAGATGAGAGATTTTTGAGTAACTTCAGGATCTATTCAGTGTTATATAGCTGTTGAGTCTAAATCTGTCCGGTAGATCGTACCCAAGGAATAGAGCGCTGTACCGAAGGGAGGTGATCGAGAGAAATGAGAGAGAGAAAGAGAAGATGAGGACTTTACCGACCGGGGGAAAGTGGGGTATTCCCGTGCTCATTGTACCCATTTTATTCTATAAAATTAAAGGTAACAAATAAGGGGTGTTTCAAGAAATGAGGTGATCGACTACTAGATTGCCTCAAGGTCTGTGCAGACAATTTTTGAGAATACAATAGCAATAGTATTTGTATAATGGATAGCGGCATTATGAGTTAAATACAACACGTTCAATGCTATCATACTTACAAGATTGAAGAGCTATCTAGAATAATCATCACAGGAGATTTTTGCAAACCTCAAGTATTTAACTTTCATGTTGTCTTAGCTCAGGAAAACTGAACACACATACAGAGTAAAGGAGAGCATATGTTTGCCTGGAAATCCTTTGGAGGCAAAAAAAATGATGAGGTCTTACCAAGTTACAAAAATCCACTATCTTGTTAAAATATATATAATAATGATTATCCTCTAAACAGCTTGAGGAAGTTCAGTGCATGTTGTCTTTTAGACAAAATTACCAAAGTGACTCAGAGTTTACCTAAGTTTGCCCTCCTTAGTGTCGATTGCAAATACAAATAAGTGGGTGATGACAAGGCTAACAATGTCTTTGAACAAAAAAAAAAAAATAGTGTCTCTCGATCACTTTAGCAAGGTTTGCAGGATGTTGCTTATTGTGGTCTTAAACATCATTTGGCCTTCAATTAGTGGTGCCGAGTGACATTGGCATTGTTATGACAAGCAAGAGATTAGGTGCATAGAGTGTGACAAGCAATGCGATCATTGTCAATAATTTTTCGCGGGCAACATGTTTGATGTTATTATTATGATGAGTAGAATAATCTCAATAACAATATGATTGTTCTTTTTAACATCCTGGTAATTTGATCATTATCAATAGGTGTATGTGGCAAGTATATCCTATGCTACTATTATAGCAAGCAAGATGACCATTGATGAGTGCAACTAGCATCATCAATAGAGAACATTGTGAAGGTTAATATTATTGTTAATATCATCCATAATCGACTCTTCCAATGTTGCCATTGCAACAAGCAAGGTGATCGTTGATGGTAGTGCAAAGAACACCATGAATGGGGACCATTGATAAACTACATAACCCTTGTTAGTTGGTGTCCTTCTTTGATGCGTCTAATTTTACTACATGACAATAGAGTGATTATTGGTGGAAGTGAAGCAAGCATTTGGGTTGTGAGAAATGTTTTTCGAAGCCCATAATCTTGAGAAAATCTTATCAAATGAAGTAGGAAAGAAGAACCTTTATCCGTATGTTTCTTGAGGGCTATTTTGCTCGTTTTTTGAAATATTTTTAGTTTTCCCACAATATATGATGCAAATTGAATTCTTCTGAGATCGAAATTTGATTGGATGATAAATGCCCTTGGGCTAGCTTGCTTGATTTGCCTAGATCGTTATGGCCAGCTACGAGCCAACAACGATGATTTCCTTTGGCGTTTCATTTTGTTGATCTAAGCATGGTAAATCCTAGGTGATGACAATATTGCTAGTATATTGATGGTGATGGATCAAAGTTTCCAAGAGAAAATTGGTAGGAATAATGTCAAAACACTTGTCATCTTATAAACAAATTAAGTATATTTATGAAATGATGTTTGCTCATTTCTATACAGATCAACCTCTCTCTTCTCGAGAAGCTTTTGCATACATATGTGTTAAAGAGTGTAATTTAGGTGGCATACTAATTAAAAAAACCTTAAAACTTCCAAAGTTGTATAAAAATGAACGCATGCTAATGTGAATGGAGCTTGTTGGCATGTTCCTTGTAGAATGTACTCGAGGCATGGAGACCATTTAAGTGGCTTTTGATAGAGGTGTCAAGGATGCCAATGCCCAAAGTGAAGCTTACACAATTGTGGCATATGGTTTGATGATAAAGACTTAAGTCTTCTTTGCTTGGTTTGTTTGTTTGGGACCACTCAATCCCCAACTCAAGCAGTCCGAGCATCCATGGATTTTCTTACAATTTTAACAAATATCATTTATTATTTTCTCTCTGTTATTTATTTTTTTTAATCAGTATTCATTGACATAAAGTAGTCTATTTTACAGATTTTTCCAACAAAAAAGAGCTATTTTAATTTAAATTCAAGTGTCTAATGGAAATCTATTTGATTATCTAACTGATGAACAAAATCTTGGCAGAAAATTCTTTTCTAACCTAATTTATTTTTTAGTAGCATTTTCCTAGGGAGTAAATTATCTACACATTGCCCATAAAATAATGTTATGTGCATTATGAAAAATAATAAAATGAACACTTTAAAACATCTAAAAAATATATATGTAATGAAAATGACACAAACATCAAAAATATAGTTTGCTTATAATAGATTTTAAATTCTTACAAATGTATTTGTTTTTCACTCCGCGCTCCTCTCATTTTCTCATCCTTGCTTCCTCTTCTTCGCTTTTCTTCTCATCATCTTCTTGTTTACTACGACTTATTATAATTTATATGTTGTTGGATTATGGAATTGACATGTGCTTGTATTTTCACATTCATATGAGTTTGTATATTCTTAGTCATACCAGCTTTATAATCTATTTTATAATTTTTCTTCTATATGACTAGATATGTACTATAAGTTATACGATGGGTGTCTTCTTGATAAAACCTCTATTTATTTTTTCCTCCGACGACCTACATCTATAATTCTTGATTTGACATTTGAATTTATCCACTTGAACATTACTTATGGAGTTTTGATTTTATATATATCTCAATCGCATGTACTGATCTTGCAAAAAACTAACATACGTGAAATTTTTAAAATATTAAGTAATGTTCACATTCAAATTTGTAATTACATAAACAACTTTTGATTTATTGTCCATTCATTTCATGCTCTTCTACCTCCGATTAATGTGCTTTTACAATTCCAATACTAAATAAATTAATACAAAAAATAAGAATAAATAATCTATAAATTTACACGTATTGTTCCCCTCTTATTTCCACAAATGGAATTGAGATGCCTGTATGTAGGAAGGTGTTTGTGCCTCCACAATTAGAAGTGTGGTGTTGTTTGCTCTATTTTCTTTAATTCACATACACCCCATTTTGCATATAACTCGATTCACATGCCCTCACGGTTCACAAGAGTTTTTGTCCACAGTTGTCATGCAAGCTTATCGAGCCACATCACTTGAAGTTTCTCCTGATTTAGTCATAATTTTGTGGAAGCTAATAAATGCTCTGCTGCAGTACAAAAATATTTTACTTTTACTGAAAACTATAATTGTTTTTAATAAAAATGAAGAATTTATAGCCTTAAGCTTTCAAAATTACATAAAGAATATTGAACATTTTTATCATGATATCTCTAATCATATATGTTGTTTTGTTGAGATGGGTTAAACTTACATACTTAAACTTAATAAAGTAAAATAAAATAACTATAAAGACAATCATAACTAATTGTGTTGTGGCAATCATTTTCAAGTGTTACAGATCGCCATCAATCTCAATATATTGTTTATGCTCATGTGTGGAAAATCTATGCTTGTATGTTGTTGGTTAGGCAGGTGTGTTATCATGTGGGCTATGGGAGGGGTTGGAGTAGCTAGACTATCTTACATACTGTGGTGGGGGCTGTAGCTAGTTGCATGTAAGATGGATGGTATTATGTATATGATTCTGGATATTGTGGTGATTAAAATAGTGAATGTGAATGCAATGGAGTGGCATGTGCTATTTGTGGACAGTGGTGGACTTGGACCAAGACTTGATGATATTATATAGGTTTTAGTGTTTTTGATAGTGATGGCTGATATGGAGGCTGTGTTGGTGGTGATTCCAACATGAATCCCCTAATGGCACTTAAAAAATATAAATTCAATGAATTTTTTTTCTCGATGCTCATCTTCGGCTGCATATGCCATTCGCAAGTGTTTTGATTGCCAATAAACATAAGGTTATTAGAATCGAACTAGACATTTGATTTGTTGAAGTACATGCTAAAGGGGTTCCCTTGAGATTTGATAGGGAGTTCATTATTTCTAATAATGATATAAGTAATAACATGAATATGTAATTTATGAAATGTAGTATTTTTTTAACTTATTTCAAGTATGTGTTACATACTAACATGTAATGATATATATATATATATATATATATATATATATATATATATATATATATATATATATATATATATATATATATATATATATATATATCATTACATGTTAGTATGTAACACATACTTGAAATAAGTTAAAAAAATACTACATTACTCTTCTTTAAATTTGATTGTTGTTCGTGGTTCACTACAAATTTTATTTTTAGTCTGAACTAATTGGTTTGAGGATTGGTTCAATTACTTGATTTGATTTGGTCTGATTTACAACCATGAGTAAATATACATTACAAGATTATATGATATGTATAACCGAAAATGAGCGTCATAAATGATAAACAACTGTAATTACTGTAAATGATAAATGAGTTTAGTATTTGCAACGAAACTATATATTATTACAAGCTTTACATGCATGTATTAACTAATTAGTATACTAATTATCAAGAAGCATCAAAAGATAACTTGAGAAATAACAAATAAGCTTGCAATTACTGAAAGTGTGCCATCGTTGTCACTTGCTATATCTCAATAGTCACTAATCATCCGTAAGTATGCATCAAAATTTAAAATTCAACCTCAGAATTACCTAAAATGGAAATGATCAGATGAAAACAAGTGAGCAAAACAAACAAGCAATAATTGGATGTTATGAAATGAGCAAGGTTTGAGCATAAAAAAAAATCTAGTTTAAAGAGTCCATAATTTAACTATTCTTTTACAAGGATATCCTGATTCATCAAACAATTCATTCAAAATATTATTCCTTATTTAACTAATATGACTAATTGTAAGGCTTTTGAAGAACTAAATTTGTAAAAATAAATTCACAATCAAACTTTTGGAATGCTTTTGTAGTGCACAAATTTAGTCTGCATCACAAATATGTACCTTTTATTGCGTTTCCATTTAAGGAACTCTTGTTGTTATCTAGTACTCTACCATCCTAAAAAGCATAATGAAATCCATGGATATTAACTTCAACCACTCCACAATATCAAATGCTTCTCTCCTATTAAATGGAAGCTCCTTAGATGGTTTCTTAACACAAAATTGAAGTTGTGTTTTGAGCGGCCACCACTGGAGCTCAGTTAATCATTAAATCCAAGCAAGATGGAATGATCAACAACAAATAGAAAAGGTCAAACATTTTAATCAAGAATGACACAATTGTGCTATACATGAATACTCACTACTATTTACTGAAACTAAAGTAGTGTGGGTTGCAGAGTGATATGAAAATAATTCAGTTGGACTATTATGGCTTGCATTATTTAACATCCTATTCTAAAAGAAGATAGATCTTCCTAAAGGCATACTATACAAACAAAAGTTTTTGATGTAGAGCATAAAAAATACCAATAACAATCAAATGACTACACAGATCGATACTTTTCAAATTTATGTTTCATGTTTAACTATTGATCTAAAAAATGACATCTAATAGAAAACACTTGTCTAGATATTCTTTGTTCTATTAATATAGGAAGAACTAAATAAATTATATGATAATCTATCTTTTCAAAATAATGTTGTTGGAGGAATCAGATACTTCTAATACATCTCTTATATTAGATAACTTCTCCCAAACACTGTAATCTACCTTCCAACTTGATCCATTATATTTCAAAAGGAAATCATGATTCATGAACATAACTAAATTGGAAGGCACTATCAATCATATGATAGGTAGAATTTATAGAGGTATGCTTACATAAACCAAATGTAGATTGATTAGCAGTGGAAGATCAGAAAGCTTGTGAAAAGCAGTGTTTGGTAAGGACAACAACTTGATAGTGGCTCATAGGAGATGAGAGGGAGGCCAGCGACAAGTAGCGAGTGAAGCAGAACCTGTGAGATTGGCATTGAAACATGCAACCATTTGGGCTAAAGATTGTGGTCTATAGACATCGATTGCTTAGTGAGCAGTTTGAGGTCAAGCTTGTGCAGGTGGCAAATCATGCGAGAGGAGTTTGGGATTGTGTGACGGGTTATTGGATTTCTGAGAAAGAGGTGGCGTGCATTGTGATTGAGGCGGGGCTTTGAATGTGTGAAACGGAGAAGAAATGACGGGAAGAGGTTAGAATCAATATTTTATCCCAGAAGCCTACATATTTTTGGTGACTTTTCTACCAGAAACTGATGTTGCTACAAACACCAAGGGAATTCTAATGACATTTATCATCAACAGAATGTCCGTCAGAAATCCATCAATAAATGTTTGTTTTTCTGTAGTATTTAAGGTGATCTGTCATCTAACTAGCCATCTCAACCAAGCTTATTGATATTATTCAATTTATCTTAGTCATAGAAATAGCATCAAACCGAACACATTTTATTATTAGTAAGATATAGCATCAAACCCAACAAATTTTATTATTAGTGAGATAGAGTAACCTAACAAAACTTTACTATAGAAGCTCTACAGTTTTACATAAATCGAATACAATTTTATGGTATACTGCAGGAAATTTAGGGTTTCTTGTATGTCTATTGTTATGAGCATGGAGTGTTGATCTATTGAATTTCTAGAAGACAATTGAGAACAATTTGTTTTCCATTAACCTGTAGCATCCTCTGTTCGTAATGCATATAAAGGTTTTTCTCGGATGTTAATGTCTTTTAGAATGCTGCTGAGGTTGAAGGAATGATTTCCATGCATTTGTTTGGAGTAAGACGATATCAAGCTGATGGCTATGGTTTTTTGATGTCTCAATACTCCAACGCTACTCAAACCCTCGTTTTTTTTTTTTGGTATTCTTATTTACTAGGGAGTTATCGTTTGGATGTCTTCATCTGATAAATTAATTTTATTATGATGCAGTGAATGCAATGGACCTACCTTTTCCCAATTCCTACTTGGGGGCAGTTGGTGCACCAAGTTTCCTTAAAGGCTGCAATTTTGCTGCTGCTGGATCTACAATACTTCCTGCAACTGCTACATCAGTTTGTCCATTTTCTTTTGGGATTCAGGTTGCTCAGTTTTTTCACTTCAAACTCCGGGTTACTGAACTGCTAGCCAAAGGTATGTTCTTTTAGAGCCCTTAAAACCTTAAAATCTTTTATTGAATCGATTTTCTTGAAAAGAAGGGATAATTGTTGATTGGTTGCTTCATCTATAAGTATCTGCTTTCACGACTTTGGTCTTTGATACTATTAGTAAATATTTCCTTGTTAGAAATGACTTGAGCGGTCAGTTAAGTCTTTAATATTTTTCTTATACATTTTAGATCCAAAGCATTAAATCAGAATCTGCAGGTTGAATTTCTGCTAAATCTGTTATTTTAATACTATGTTGCATTTATTCTTCGCATTCTTTTATAATAGATTCATTGGGCAATACTGCAAAGAGCTATCAAGTATTGAAAACTGAACTTGGCTTTGAACTGGAAGGAGAGGTTTAAAGTTTGATGGTTCAACCCTGGTTAAATCAAAAGATGTAATAAGTATTGATTTAATTTTAATATGTGTTGAGAATTGGACCTTATTTAGACTCCTTTTGGTAAAAATGGAATATTGAAGAAGTCTAGGGGTTTATTTGTAAAACATTGTAATACCCTATTTAAGACCGTGTTATGATGTACAAAAAAGATTTTCGGAATACTTTGTCTTTTTGGTATCAGAGTCATAGAGTAGTAACCCTAGTAGCTAGCTATTCTTGGTGCTGCTCGAATGAGGGGATTGTGGCTCGCTAGGAAAGAAACTATTGGATCACAGCTCGCTGGGAAGGCAACTAAGGGATCGTGATAGAGAACCCGTGCGATATAGTTATTGGGAAGGCAACTACGAGATTGTGGTTCGCGGTAGAGAACCTTCACGATACAATCGTTGGAAAGGCAACTACAGTACCGCGACAATGAACCCTTGTGACAGTCGTTGGGAAGTCAACTATCGTAATGAGGGGACAGCGTGATGAACCCTCGAGATTCTCGGGTGTGCCCTAGGGCTGAATCGATGACACCTTCGGCTGTTGGATTATCGTAGAGTGTTTCCAGCGACTCGGTGTAGTGCATGGGTGAAGTGCGCGTGAAATCAAAGCAATGGAGAGAACTTTGGTTCTACATGTGTGAGAGGATAATGAAGGCTACGAAATGTTAAATTGTGGTCAGGAAATGGAGATAGTGCCAGAGATAAATGTTTGGAGCTTCTGGGGAAGATAGATTCTTCAGGTCTTCGTCGGGCTCATATGCTAGCGTCTCGACGGGAATTGTCAGCACGTGCTCCTACACGGGTGAAACTAGATCTTCCTCTTGTGGATCTAAAACTTGATGGACCGGCCACATATCTAAGGTGATCACGTTGGATTGAAGCTGTTATAGTAAGGAAAAGACTATAAGGATATCTGACGGGGATCGAGCCAAGAAGTGACAATGCTGAGAGAGATGAGTGGGTTACTACACATGCCTTGCTTCCATCTGGCTACTCAATTCGATGTTTCCATTGATTGTCTCATCAGTAGATGATATTCGAAAGGTGAGCGACATCTAGACAAAGCTGAAGAAGAGTTATGATGGAGCTGAGAACAACGTGAGGGCATTCCAAATTCAGCGTGAGATAGAGGAAGTGGTTCAGGGTGATAGATAGATCCAGGAGTACACCATAGAACTGAAGTGGTTGTGGGCAGTTTTTGATCACTTCTCATCGATGTCGAGCTGTGGCGATCTGGAGTGCAAGAAAGGGAAAATCTTTACACAGAAGAGGACTATGCAGTTTCTGGCCCATCCAAACCTGATCTTTGATCAGAGGAGATTTGTCCTTCTAACTCAGGTGATTATCCCTTCATTGGATGAGATCATTGCTGCAATGATACATGAGGAGAATCTCATGAAGCTACACTGAGTCGAGTGGGCTTCTGGTTGCACAATCAGCTTTGGTTGCCTCAAGCTCAGGTATGATAGGTGTTCAGGGGGATACTCATAAGTGCTATAATATTTGTGAAGTTGGGCATCTGAGTGTCTTAAGTTACCTAAGGAGAGAGAGAGAGAGGGACAGGTACACTTGGACAGGATGGAGGCTGTAGTCATGGTCATGGCGGTCTAAAAGGTGGAAAATGAGGCTACCGAACAAATCTGATGGTAGCAGAGGAGGGTGACACATGTATGATTTTTACTAATGAGGATCATGAGTGTTTGAAGTTGTTGAAGAAGATGCAAAAAACAGTAGGAGGGGGGTGAGGATGCTTCCAACCAGTCATCATCAAAGGTTAATATTGCCATGTATTCTCACTCTGAAAAATGTATTTGTGATACGCATGTTCTTGTCTCTATTTCCATTACAGGATCATCAGCATGGATAGTAAATTCTGGTGGATCTCGACATGTGATAGGTACTTCTAGGGAGTTTTTATCTTATACTCTCCTAGCGGTACCAGAAAACATCCAAATTGCTGATGGTAAAATGCAATCTATAGTTGGTAAGTGTACAATGAGGGGCATCAATTATATGAGGTTATCCAATGTTTTGCATTCTCGTTTTTTTCTAGTGAACCTTTTATCCGCTAATTCCATTTCTCTAACTAAAATGTGTTGTTTCTTTTGATAATTCCAACGTGACCTTCCAAGAGAAAGAGACGGGCCAAACTGTTGGGACTGGAACGTGGCATAATAGACTCTGGTACTTGATCGGGAGGGGATGGGCTCAGCTTTGACATCCATGGTAGAGAGTGGTGGAGTAAGAGAATCTAGGAAGAGTGTGGAGGATGTGTTGCTGCTATATTACAGACGTATGAGACACTCTTATTTTAGTTTATTGAGTCGGTTGTATCCTTCGTTATATGAAAAGACAAACAAAAACTTGTTTGTGTGCTTGTGAGTTTGACAGGCTTATTAGGAGCTCTTATATTAGTTTTGGAAATAGTAGTTCAAGTGTTTTTGACTTGATACATTTTGATGTATGGGAACCTTGTTCTACAACTTTTATTGATTGTTATCAATATTTTGTGACTTTTTGTTGACTATTTTGTGACTTGGTAAAAAAGGGAATATTGAAAAAGTCTACGGGTTTATTTGTAAAATATTTTAATATTCTATTTAAGCTCGTGTTATGAATGTACATAAGAGGTTTTCAGAATAATTTGTCTTTTATATGATTTAGATGATGTGATGATAAATTGATAATATAATAATGATATTTTTATCACTTAAATATACTATATGTGTCACTATTTTCTTCCTCTTTCCTGTAGATGTGGAGCCTTTATCTTTCTTTCTGTTTGCAGAACCCTATTTCTTTGGTTCTTTAGGACTTGGAACCTCAGCCGCAACATCTTTCTCCTTTTTCATGGAATTCATGATATTTCACTCTTTAATATTTTGAATATGATTTTCCATTAAAATTTTGGAATTTAATAGTTTAGTTAATTCTCCACTTTTAGGAGTTGTGTGGTTGCAAGTAGGATTTAACTCATGTAGGATTTGGTAAATCCTATAAATCTAAATTTAGTAAATCCCGAGGCAATTAAATCCTAAAAATTATTTGGTATGATGAACTTAAATCCAATTAAACCTTGAGAAACTATTTGGCTACTTATTTTAGAATTTAAGTTGGTTAGCTCGGATAAAATTTTAATAATAAATATATCAATGTTAAAACTTATTATATATTTTTTAGCATATTTCAACTTAATTAGACTAATTATATTGTAATGAATTTAGGCTAACATTTCAGATGATATTTAATTAGTCTCTTATTAAACTATTTAAAAAATAAATAAATTCTATGCAGCCAGATTTAGCTGACTTAATAATTTTTATTAATCAACTTTACCTATTTAGGTTAATTTCTTTTTTTAATTAATGTATTTATATTTAATTTATTTGATATAATATTATTAATTATAATTTATAGTTTTTTTTGTCAACTATAATTAAATTTAATAAATTGACATAGCATATATTAATCTTTTAATCAATTATTAATTAATAAATTATTAAACTAACAAAATATGGAATGTTTGCTAAATTTCAAATCCTAATTAATATATACTATTACTTAACATATTGCTTAAATTTGCTTAATTTAATATTAATAATTTTAATTAATATTTTTTTATTAATTGATCTTAATTAAATTAAAATTAATGTACTAATATTATAATTTATCATTAATTAATCATTTATTAAAATTATCATCTTTCAACCTCTAAGAATGTTGCTTAAAATCCTCGTCGAAGGCAAAAGGAGGAAGACGGGACCTCTAAGGAAGGCATTGACTAGACCTACGGCGAGTGAAGCGGTGGAGTTTGTGAGACTTGCAGGTAAGCTAAATCCACCCAGTTCCCAATCAGAATTTGATAGTGAAGGTGAATCCCTCTTAGCTTGTTGGTTGAAAATTTAGTTTTTTAAGCAAGAAGTCTTGGATTCAAAGTCTTGCATATGAGGTGTGTATTTTTATGATTAAATTCACTCAAATTCCTCCCACTTCAAAAGAAAATAAATAAAAACTAGCCCCTTGATATGAACCTTTTATTTGTAGTCATTTGATCACAATTAGAAAGCAAAAAATTGACAAGATTAGAACCGGATGGCTCTGTAAAAGTTTGTCCGGCTCACTGGTTTTATCAGATTTTGGCCAGTTTTATGCAGAGGTGATTTTGGACCTATAGACTGAACCAGCTAGAGGACTAGTTCATGGTTGAATCGATTGGACTAGCTGGTCTGGTTAAAATCATGATCCTTATGAAGCAAAAATTAGAATAATCTTTAAGTTGCAAGCATGCTATTTGTTTTATCAGTTACCAAAGAGTAATGTTGAAAAGTAAGGACATGATAAACCTTTACATAGAATGACAACTAGATGTTTTTTGGACTATTTCAAGTAAAAAAAAAAGTTTTTTTAAATTTAATGCCAAGGAATGCATAGATTACATGATTGCTAATCAGGATGAATGGTGATACTCTAAAGGGTGGTAATCCTTCAACAACACTACTTTAAATGGGAGGAGCATGGCTTCCCATTAATTTCAGGAAGGATTATATTGAAAAAACCAGCAAGGACGGAAATTGCACTGATTTATTAAGAATTTATTCATTTATTTAATTTTTGCAATGATTTTAGGCTCCGAGGCAATGATTGATTAAGATTTTTGAAGTAGAAGTGTGCAAAAATAACAGTAGAATGATGCATGTAGTGATAATGCTCTAGTCAATGACGGTATCATGAACAAGCATAAATGTGAATATCAAATAAGTAGTACTAACAAAGAAATTTCATGTGGAGAAATGGCAAAATTCGTCAGAGATTTAAAGGGTGATTTTAAGAAGAACCTGCACTAGCTGATGTGATGTTACAGAAACAGAAAGCAGAGGAAAACCAGGATCATAGCTTGAGAATAAGAAAGTAAATCATCCTTGTGAAATCATGAGCGAGGTTCTTTGATGCCTAATATCATATAAAAAAGTTTAAAGATGGGCAGCAAAGTGCAATAGAAGAGAAATTCATCCACTTTTTTTTTTCTTTTTTTTGTTTGGCAGGCCAACTTAAAAGAATAATTTCTTTAAATGCATCATATTATGTTTGCTTTTTGTTAACCAAATAAATATTTGGGTCAGCATGATGATGGAAGTATGATTATTCAAACTGTTTTAGAAGTTTAGAAGATGAAGAATGGCATGACTGGTGGAGTGGTAAACATTGTTCTCGAAGGCAGAAATTGGCTTTTAAAAATATCAACAATGTTTTTTGATTGCCATCTATAACTCTAAACCCTAAAATTTTGAGAAGAATATATTAGTTAATGGATATCCATCAACTTAAAAGCTTAAGCTAATGGTTGAAGCCCAAGGGGCACACTGGTAAATTAATAATTTTTCTCTTTTTTTGGAGTTCTCTAATTTCACTTGCATCTAAACGAAGGATTTCAATTTTGCAATTAAATGGTAGCTGGAGTTAAAAATTAACGTACGGCTTATTTATGTGTAAACTATAATTTTACTAAACAATTTTATGTTCAATAATTCTTTTCCTAGTACTTCAACCTCAGAATTCGCATGGAAACACACCACTGATAGCTTTATTCTGCTATTTCACAGGGAAAAAGTTTAAAAAGTACATTCCACCTGCAGATTTCTTCAGTCGAGGACTTTACATGTTTGACATAGGCCAAAATGACCTTGCTGGTGCTTTTTATTCCAAATCAGAGGACCAAGTTATTGCCTCAATTCCAACTATTTTGTTAGAATTTGAGACCGGGGTCAAGGTTTTATTACTCTGATCCTCACAAAACATGTTTCTGTCATCTGGAATCTATTTTTTATTATATTTAGCTTATCAAGCAGTGTGTGATGAAATTATTAATATTAATATATCAGTTCTTAGTTTCTTTTGCTGATTTTTTTTAAAACTTTGATATTCAGAAACTGTATGATCAAGGAGCAAGAAACTTTTGGATTCACAACACTGGCCCTCTTGGATGCTTAGCCCAAAATGTTGCTCAATTTGGCAAAGATCCTTCAAAACTGGATGAATTTGGATGTGTCAGCTCTCACAATCGTGCTGCCAAGCTCTTCAATTTGCAGCTTCATGCGCTGTGCACCAAGTTACAAGCCCAGTTTGTAAATGCAAGTGTCACTTATATTGACATCTTCACAATCAAATCTGACCTCATTGCAAATTATTCTCGATATGGTAAGCAGTTTTTTTAAATTGTATTTTATCTGGTCATACTTTTGAATAAAAAGTTGAAAAAATTTGGCTTAGCAATGAATGAAATTCCCTTCTATAGGTGGTCTGATGAGAGGCTGATATACACAAATTTATGATTATTTTTACAGAAAAGTTTTTCATGTTTTCTAGATGATAATTAAGGCAATCTAACCATGTTCTGGCCTCGGTCTTTAAAATAATAATAATAGAATGATCATGCTAAGGCTTTATTTGTCTGTGATTTGTACAATGCTTTGTTTTAGGAAATGCAGGCATACAGAATTTTTTTTTTTTTAAGAAAAGTGTTCTGTTATGATAATTACTTTTTGTCTACTTAATAAAATGTGAAGCCGTAAAACCTTTTCAAAAACATTATTTTGCGGGGCATTTACATGCAGACTGCACAATTCTTATTTAACACCTAAACTTTCATATTTATATACTTAACATTCAAATCTTTAATGTCACAAAAAAATCATTACTACGTATTAATAAGGTGAAATATACATTTTCAAGCAAAAGTTTATGGCATCAAAGCATTATAAATGTAAATATCACACTTCAGGTGTTTGATATGTAAATACAAAAGAATTGTGTGTATGTAAATGTTCCTTATTTTTTATTGTTTTATGATAAGACCTCTTTGTTGGGATCACGATAAATAACAGATTTACGTATTCAATGATGTCAACAACTCCAAAAATTTGGAGGAGAAAAAAATTAGGGAGTCTTTTTCATGTATAGTTTTAAAACACCAAAGTGCTATGTATGTACATATGCTAGTTTAGGTGTGAGATATATAAATACATAAGATTTGTGTACTGCATATGTAAATTTCCCTTCATTCTTTGCTTGCACTAACAATCATAGGTGGAAACACTAGTAGACTTGCAAACTGGAACAAACTCATCAAACACCTAACATCTATCTAATAATCTGTCAGGTTTTGAGTATCCAATTACAGCATGCTGCGGATATGGAGGACCTCCATTGAACTATGACAGCCGAATTCGCTGTGGGCAAACAAAGACATTAGATGGGAGCTCGGCTACTGCAAAAGGTTGTAGTGATGCTACTGATTATGTGAACTGGGATGGAATCCATTACACAGATGCAGCAAACCAATTTGTTTCATCACAAATACTCACTGGAAAGTACTCCGATCCCCCTTTCTATGATAAGATGCCATTTCTTCTCAAGTTGAAGTTTTAAGGGAATCCTTTTCATTACTTCCTTGTGCTGTACAATTACTTTTAATGAATATGTGAAGTTTAATGCTAATAAAATTTTTAAAATCATAATTTGTTATTGCTGAAAACTTGTTATTTTTTGAATATCTTTTACTGGTTTATCACGATTATAAAGGAGTAATGCTAAATGTTTGTTTATTCATTCTTATTCTTGTATTTAATAAGTATCCATACACTTATAATCACATCACTCTTACATTTAGAATGAACAAGTTGGTTTTGTGTTTAGCTGTTGTTGAAACAAGTATGGGATCAAAATAAATAAATTTTCTTAAGAAATTTCTTTGATAGTGTGATTGGGTTCTTTTTTTAGTCATAACCAATTTTATAGCCAAATCATTAACATTAAAGTGACTAAAAAGAAAAGATTTGGTGACAGTTATTCTTTTAAAGATTTATTTAGGACTGTCCATTTTTTTCTGTTTGGAACATTGCCTCACGCTTATTTGGCATGTTTTTTAGAAAATTTTATGGTAAAAAGCTAACTTTCTAAAATGGTTAGATTTGACAAATTTCATCAATTTTCTAAAACATAATTTTTATACTGTAAACCAAAACAAACAAACTAAGATATCTTGGAAACAAGCTAGTAAGTTTCCAACACTGCTGCAAGCACATGCTTATTAAATTCTTGATATAAAATCTCCTATTTCCTAGAAACATAAGCATAGTACTGTGCCATTGGAACTACAAAAGCAATAACCAACAAGCCTCCAACCACCAGGCTGAATTGCCCTCTCTTCTCTTCAGTCTCTTCCTTGCTCTTAAAGTTGGATTCACGCTTATTATCTTTGAATTTAGGACCACCCGGATCTGGCAGGCCATCAATGGCAGCAACCAAACGATTAGCACTGCTAATCATGGCTTCATTGTACTTCTCATCTGTTGCAAGAACTGAAGGAGAAGATGAAAGAAAATCATGTACTGTCGATTATTTAATCGTAAGTAGAAATGCAATCACTCTTTTTCTTTATAATACATTTTTTGATGATAAAAAATACTTTGGCAACCACAAATTATTTCAAAAATTTACATGCATGCCA
>NEWO01000271.1:836726-868577 GCA_003013225.1 Phalaenopsis aphrodite
AAGACAAGTTACTGGTTGACGAATTTGTATAGACTATAGAAAATTAAATATGCCTACCAGGAAAGATCACTTTCCATTACTCTTTCTAGACCAAATGTTAGATAGATTTGCTGGAAACAAATATTACTACTTTTTAGATGGATATACCAGTTATCATCAAATTTTAATTGCTCATGGGATCAAAAGAAGACAACATTTACAAGCCCTTATGAAACATTTGCTTTTCGTAGAATGTCTTTTGGACTATGCAATGCACTTATAATATTTCAAAGATGTATGTGTCAATATTTAGTAAATTGATTGAACGTGGAATGGAAGCATTTATGGATGGTTTCTCTGTGTTCGAGACTTCATTTGAATTATGTTTAAATACTTTAGAAAGAAGTTCTGAAATTATGTGAAAAAATCAACTTAGTATTAAATTGGAAAAAATGTCAATTTATGGTTGCAGGAGTAATTGTATTTGGGCATAAAATTTTTGAAAATGACATAAAAGTAGATTTAGTTAAAATTCAAGTTATTAAAAAATTATCACCACCAAACTAAGGTTAGAGGGGTAAGAAGTTTTCTAGGACATGTTGGTTTCTACAGGCGATACATAAAAAATCTTTCAAAAATAACTAAGTCATTATGATAACTTTAAGAAAAAAGATACAAAATTTGATTTTAATGAGAAATGCATAAAAGCATTTGAACTATTGAAAGAAAAATTAATCACTGCACCTATAATAGTCCCACATGATTGAGAGAAATCTTTTGAAATAATGTGCGATGCTAGTGATTATGTTATTGTTGTTGTTTTAGGACAAAGGCACAACAAAGTTTTTAAAGTAATATATTATGCTAATAAAACTCTAAATGATGCTGAAATTAATTACACTACTACTGAAAGAGAGTTATTAGATATTGTCTATGACTCTGATAAATTTAGGCCTTACTTGATTGAAACCAAATGTATAGTGCATATAGATTATTCTGCTATCAAATACTTGATGCAAAAGAAGGATGTTAAACCAATATTGATTAGATGGATACCTCTTTTGCTAGAGTTTGATTTTACAATAGTTGATAGAAAGAGAAATGATAATCAAACAGCTGATCATTTATCTAGACTAAAAAAAATATTAACTAATTCTGCAAATGAAATTTTAGAAAATTTCCCTGATGAACAATTATATAATATTGATGAAATAAATATACAGTGGAATGCCGATATAGTAAATTATATTGTGAGTGATATTCTACCACTAGATATTAAGTATCAACAATTAAAGAAATTTATATATGATTCAAAATTTTATTTTTGGGATGACCCATATTTATATAAACAATGTAAAGATCTAATTATTAGAAGGTGTGTGCCGTATGAAGAAACTCAACAAATAATTGAAAGATGTCAAGATTCTGAATTTGGAGGAAATTTTGGAACAAATAGAACTGCATATAAAATTTTGCAAGCTGGATTTTATTGTCTTACTCTTTTTAAAGATGTTAATGAATATATTAAAACATGTGATAGATATCAGCGAGTAGAAAATATTTCTAGAAGAAATGAAATGCCTCTAAATTACACATTAGAAGTTGAAATTTTCTGTGTGGGGATTAGATTTTAAGGGACCATTTATGTCTTCATTTAGAAATTTATATATATTACTACCTGTTGATTATATGTCAAAATGGGTTGATGCTATTACTGCACCTAAATGTGATGCTCGGAGTGTTTATAAATTTTTAAATAAAAATATTTTTACAAGATATGGAATGCCGAGAGTAATTATTATTGATGGAGGATCCCATTTTAAGAATAAGAGAATCAAGAAATTAATAAAAAAAATATGATATAATGCATAGATTCTCTAGTGTTTATCATCCTCAAACTAGCGGTCTAGCAGAAATATCAAATCGTGAAGTAAAACGAATTTTAGAAAAAGTTGTAAATCCCTATAAATTGGATCGGTCTGCTATATTAGATACTTCATTATGGGCATACATAACTGATTATAAGACTCCTATAGGAATGTCCCCATATAGACTTATTTTTGGAAAAACATGTCATTTACCAGTAGAATTGGAGCATAAATCATTTTGGGCTATTAAGGTATTTAATTTTAATCTAAAAGATGCTAGTGAGAAAAGATTATTACAACTCAATGAACTTGAGGAGATTAAAAATGAAGCATATGATATGCAAAAATCTATAAAGAGAAAATGAAAATATGACATGATCGGAAGATTATTAAGAAGAAGTTTGAACCTAGACAAGAAGTTCTATTATATAATACAAGATTAAGATTATTTTCAGGAAAATTGAAATCTAGATGGTTGGAACCATTTAAAGTGATAAAAGTCTATCATTATGGAACTGTTGTTATTAAAGTCCTAAACTGGAAATATATTTAAAGTTAATGGGCATCGATTGAAATATTATTATGAATGACACATACCACAATTTGAAGAAATTTTAATGTTAAGTCATCCCGATTAAACAATGGAACGTCGGGCTGACGACGTTAAACCAAGCGTTTTGTGAGAGACAATCTATATATATAAATTTATATATCTATTTATTACTATGTTGTTTAATAAGTGCATTTATGTATTAAGAAATAACAATATTTTTTATTCCTACAAAATTTTATGTATCATAAATTAAGACAAATATTAGTATTGGAGGAAAATTTGAAATCGAATTGAACAAAAAAAATTAAAAGACGCAATTTTAGCCTCTTGCGTTGACGACGCTAGAATGGGCGTTGACAGCGTCTGCGTAATGGACCATGGCACCGACAGCACCATCGGGAGCGCAGACTGCGTCCCAAGAAGTTTTGCACGTGCATAGTAAATTTGATAGACTTTAGCGGGATTTTGCTCCTCAATAACGGCCGAGAGGTGCTTTTAAAGTTCTGAAAACTGCCATGGATGTCCAAAAACTTCCTAATTTTGAATTCTATGACTTCCAATTCCATAAATACTCTAAGGTATGGAGTTTTTAATAGAAGAAAGTTTATCAGTTTTGACGCGCAAGATTATACGACAAAGTCATCATGAAGAACAGACTTATCAAGGAGAGAGACTTTGTCAATCATGGATTGAGTAATCTAAATTCACAGATCGAGAAAATCATTGTGCAAAGACGTTGGGAAGTTCTGTGCTACACTACCACTGCAGTTGTAGTACCGGTAGTAAATGAATTCTATGTTAAATAACATGGAATTACCAAATGAGTCATTTTCGTTCAAGGTAAGGTTGTATCATTTACTCTGGCTCGAATTGATGATTTGTATATGATAGAAAACGTTCCAACTTGCCATTATACAAATTTTATCCCAACGAGAGATATGATGCAAGATTTATATAATTTTCTGACTGATGAAAATGATAATTGGGAAATTAGAGATGAGAGATACGTTAGTTTTTCTGCTTCACTGCTTAATCCAATATCAAAACAATGACATTTCTTCATATCTACAAAACTACTTACCATGAAGATTAGTAGAGTTACAAGAGAAAATGTCATTTTAAACTATTGCATTCAAATGGAAAAATCCATTGATGTGAGATCGATTATTTTCAAATTTGTTATGGGTATTATTATGAATGGGCCAATATATGGACTGGGGCATCCTTCCACAATTTTCTTACTTTGCAGTAATCTCAAGTTCGATATGAATGTTGGGAGAAAGTTTTATTACCTTGGGAGCCCATGATTCCTATTGATGAAAATTATATTGGAAATGGAAATGAAGCATCATGTGTTATTTTGGATCATTCATCACATGCTTCAACACCATTGATACCACCAATAGTTGAAAGTTCAATAACTTTGGAGAAGAAAATGAAGAAAATAGAAAGAGAATTTAAGAGTATTACAAATGCAATAAAAAATCTTAACTACCTTTTTGATCACCTAGATTGGCGGATGCAAGAGAACTTTGATCATATTGGGACAATTGAAGCAGGATTGGTGCAGATGTTCGAGAAAAATAGATGGATCGATGAAGATTTGACTGATCAATTCCCGTACCGACCCTTCTACAATCTGTATGTCCATTACCAGTCTATGGGAAATAGTAGAGGAGAAAGTACTGAAGATGAGGCAGAATAATTGAAGAATTTGGACTCTCTACTAGTTTAAAATACTTATGTTTTTAATTTAATTGTGTGGATTTGATTTACTTTACTTTACTTTAGAACTCTATGGACTTTGATTGTGTATAATTTTGTGTTAGCGTTCTAGTTTTGTGGCTTGATTTTGACGCTGATTTATAATTTAGTTTGCTTTAAGGATCTGGAAGTGTGATTAGAAAAATGTATTTGTAAAAAGTATATTTTCATATGTAAAAGTTAGTTTGGTGTTGTTTGTGAAAATGCTTGTTTATGAATGGTTTTAAGATGAAAATTAGTGTTCAAAAAAACTAAATAGACTTTGGAGTAAATTGAAATAAAATTGAAATTTGCGAAAATCAAAATATGAATTTCTGGTTACAAGCGCCGACGATGCTGACATGGGCTCTTACAACGCCCTCGACCCGAACCAACCCAAACACCCTTAAAATTTGCAATTTTCACAGTAAAACTCCATTTTTACCCTTTGAGTCACCTTTAACCTCTGGTTTTTGCACCTAGGGCTTGTCATTGCTCAGATTTGAGGCAATTTTAGAGTAAACGAAGTTCAGATTTCATCTTCTTTAGGTAAGAGCTACACTTTGAACTCATAATTTTTTATTTTTACCAAAGATTTATCTTTCATTGCCGAGATCCAAAATTTTGAAAATTTTTTGGAAGATTTTGAGAAAACCTTTGGTGAATAACTCTTACTTAGTAGATTTAAGTTTAAAACATTCAACATTGCGATTTTCAAAATTTTTGCGAATTTATTTTGATTTTATCAAATTTTCTTAGATTTACCATGGCACCTACAATGAGCAAAGGAAAGAGAAATGTGGATTTTGATGATAAAAAGTTTTTCAATTACAAGGCTAACATTTGCTTCAATAGTCTACCTACAACTAAAAAGGTGATTCCAGATCTTGGATTTAAAAATCCGGGAGGAGAAGTCGAGAGATTAATTAATGCTCAACAGTGGAAGAATTTTTGTTACTTTACTGTCAAGGCTATTATTGGTGTAGTAATGGAGTAATATAAATTTCAAGGAGACTTCTGAAGACTGTGTTTGTTCGAGGGAAAATGGAGTTTACTCCAAGGAAGATCAATGAATTCTATCAATTAGAAGATGTGTATAGTTGCCAGTACAAATCATTTTCTGCTACAAATGAGGCATTGGATGAGGTTATTTCTTTTCTTACTGATGGAAGAGAAACTTGGAAAGTAAAGAATGGTGTTAAGGTAAACTTTTCTCTTTCTATGTTAAATGTAGTATCTAAGGTCTGATACTACTTTATTTCTGGAAGAATGATACCAACAAATCATCACAATGAAGTTACAAAGAATAGAGCCATGTTGAACTTCTGTATCCAGCAAGTTATGAGAATAGATGTAGGCTCTATTATTTATAGGAACACCCAATCTATTGCTTTGGGAGAACCACTGGTGGTTTAGCACACCCTACCCTGATCTTCACAATATGTAAGCAGGTAGAAGTTGATTTTAGAGCAGATGAGGAGAGGATTGAACCTCTAAAACCTATTGAGCTTGCTAATATAAATACTTATAAATCTCATGTTGGATGGAAATCTGGAAGTAGGACCAGGGATTCCTTCTACTTCAAGTACTTCAAGTACCCCTACTATTCAGAAACTTATGGAGCATATGATGATATAACATGGAGATATCTTGAGATTGAATAGTAGAATGGAAAATATGTACGCTAGAAATGCTCACAATGATGATTTAATAAGACAAAAATTTGAATATGATGCTGCTTATGATGATGCAATGGTCAGATACATGAAGGTGATCACTCAGTTCAGTTTCCTACTCACCTTGTTTTTACTCCATATCATCAGCAGAATTTGGATGTGGAAGAAGAAGAAGAAGAAGATGATTGGTGATGCTTTAGTTAGATTTTTTTTAGTTTATGTTTAGTTGTACTTTATTGTTGAGACTGTTTGATACTTTATTTTAATTGTATGCTGTGTAGTGAATAATAGGTCTGTGAAACTGTTGGAAGTTGTCAGATTTTAGTACTTTATTGGATGTATTTGTAGTTAACTCTTTCTCAGCAATTTTTTTATGTATTATGTGTTATTCAATGTTTTAAGTCTAGTAGCTTTTTATATTAGCACCAGCAATATTTCAGAGTTAAGTTTCAAATCAGAACGTGTAACAGGTATGACTTTTCTTTATGTACTAAATGTTTTCTTTCACCATTTATTTTTCAGTTTTTCATGCAAAATCTTTTAAAAATGTAAGTTTGGGGAGGAAAAAAAATTCCTTTTAAAGAAAAGAAACTTAAATTTATTTGTCCTCAATTAGCTATATTTTCAAAATATTTTAAAATTTAACATGACCCTTGATATTAGATGATAACTTTAGATAACTATTTATGTTTTAAATATATAGTAAACTTAAGTAAAAAATTTTTAATTAATAAAGGTTAATTTAGAGATTAAGATATTTGGTATGATAGAATAAGACTGTGTTTTTCTATTTTAAGTAAATGAATTTGTATTTTTGAAGTATTAAAAATCTTAGAAATTCATATAAGAAGAAAAGAATAAAACTTTATGAAAAATCTTTAAAGCTAATATAAATTTATAAAGTGAAGGAATGTGAAAAATTTTTAACTTTAAAAAGTGGAGTGAAGTTCAAAATCATTAAAAGCTATCCAGATATAGTAATCCTCACATAAGAAAAAAGAGAAGAAGAAAGAAAAAAAAAGAAAAAAGATTGAACATGATCCTGAAAAAGAAAAGAAAAAGATGTGAGGAGAAGCTTGAGGAGATGCCTAATTAAAAATTGGCTTCAATTGAATCAACTTAAAGAAGAAGACTTGACTACATTTTCTAAACTTATATTTTAATATTAGCATATTTAATAGCAAAGTTTCATGAAGTTCTTTTTCATATGGATATTCTAAGTGACTTTAATATGAATAATTTGCAATTTTCCTTGAAAAGAACAGAGAATAAAAAATCTTAGACTTGACTGCTAGATATTCTTACACCTTTGGTATTAACTGGAGTTATTTTACATTTTTCTAAAGTTATGTTATTGTATTTAGTGGATTAAAATATGGAAATCTAGAAGTTAAAATATTTGTCATTAGTCATTTTTTTATGTAATAAATGAGTTACTTGAGGACAAGTAACATTTAAGTTCGGGGGATTTTGATATACAAAAAATATATGCATATTTAAACCCATATTTTATACTCATTTTTTTTGATATTACACTTTAATGGAAGCTATTTTTATGTTTTGTTGCATGTTGATTTTTAGGACTTGGAGCAAAAAAAGAAGCAAAAAGGATGAAATTTGGAGTCAAAATGGAGAATTTGAAAAATTGTTCAGCGCCGACGATGCTATTTGACAGAGAAGATGACTAAATTAAATGATCTCTAGCGCTAGTGTCGGTGTAGACCCTGTTTCTAAAAGAATCGACAAATTTGGATGCTTTTTTAAGAGTTTTTGGATGCAACTATTGGAGAACCAACCCTAGGCACTATTTAGAGCCGAAATTGATCAGAAAAGGGCCCTTCCTTTGCTTCCTTCACCCCTCTTAACCATCCATCGCCCCTTCGCATCTCTTTTTTCCACTTTACATCATTCCATGCCATTCCACACCTTTAGTTAGTTATTTTCTTTATAGTTTTGAATTTTTATGGTGATTTTAAGTGTGAATTCTTCTTTAAGAAGTGTTTGAGAGGAAGAGAAGTGAGAGATTTCTTCTTCCTACATTTCCTAAGAGAGGTTACAAGGGATTTTCTTTGAGAAAGAGTTTCAGATAAGTATTGTTGGTTTATTATTGTTGTATGAACTTTTTTTTATATATAAAATTTGTGTTTTGTTGTATCTTTCTCATAAAGTCTGAGTAGTTTCCTTTATCTTTCTCCATACTCTGTGATTTGGTGAAATGAAGAGATAATTTGGATGTGCCAATATTAAAATATAAAATAAATTGTGATGATTTTTCAACTCCATTCTTAATTTACTTTTTTATCTGGCCAATTGAAATGTTAAAATCTATTGTGAAACATATGATCTGAGAAATGAATTATGAGTTCCACAATAGAGTAAGAATCACATTTAAGTCCGTGAAGGAGTATTTTGTTCATGGAATTAACTGCAAATAAATAAGAAAATATACTTTTTTGGGTGTAGAATTGGAGATTTCTAGGGTGACAGACTAAAAATCCTTAATTCGATCTTAGTGTTTAAAAACTAAAGCGAGAGTTAGCCTTCAGGGGAAGGAAGTAGGAGCTTTGGAGTGGGAGCCATTATCCTCCTAGCCTAGCCACGGATTTAGGGACTAAACTTAAGATTAGCCAATGATTTTCTATAACACTGAATCAGGGTAGATAATTAAAATTGCTTCTATTTGGCACAATACAAATTTAAATCATTTATCTCATCTCATTTCACCAAAAAGCTCATTGTAGTGGGAAAGATGTTTTTCATATTAGAAAACTTCATCACGTAAACATAGTTTAGTAGTACTATTTTGAACTCTGCATTTAAATCCTGCTAGTAGTCAATTATTTAGCTTTTATAGTATCTTAAACATTCAAAATTAGCGACATTAATTACATTTTATTTATGTGAATTTCCTAGTTAATTTATCATTTCAAATTTAAACCTTCCTCATGGGATCGATATTTAGGACTTAAATAGAAAATCTTATATTACTTGATAACGATACATATACTTGTATAGAGTACCAACATTAAGTGCTTAACGTTATTATTCATAAATTACCACATCAAGTTTTTGGCACCATTATAAAGCAGAGTCAACTTTATAAATTTTACACAACCATATTTCCATTGGTCAGTGCATTAGGGTTTTGTATGATTTATGGATTGTCACAAGAATTGAAATTTGAAATAGATTGATCTTTAGTTATGTTATTACAAAAAATAGTCAGAACGTAGCCAAAATCATAACTCTTTGTATTGTAAGATCCTGAAGGAACATAAATATAATCAAATAGAGCTAATGGTTTGAAAGATTTCTCCCACAAAATTTAAACAACCAATCGAGAATAAGCTGCTCCTAGTCCACACTTCACAACACCAGTCTTCATTTCTTTGACGACCTTCTTATTTTCTCTTGTTGATAATTCTCCAGTGTGATTGACAATACCAGCTTTGAAGATTTCATGCTTCAGAAGGAGGTTTGCACTGAAGAGGTCTGAATCTGATCCACTATCTTCTTAGAGGATTTGGTCTAAACTATACTCCATTTGTCATCTGTCGCGTAGGGCTCAGTCAGAATGATTGGGTCAGTCAAAATTATATTGACGAAACCTTTTTATGTTCTCTTAAATATTCTTTTTGGAGTAGTTATGTTTTCATTCCTTAAGTTCCTCTCACGCCACTCCTTGAAGCAAAACCATTCCTATATGGTGTGCCCAAGTAGTCTGTGATATGGGCAATATGTGGGATGATCCTTCTTATTAATCTCTTCTGGATTCTTTGGCTCGAGCAATCTGAACTCAAAGTTCTTAACTAAATTCTGAAACATCTTCCCTACTGTCTCATCTTTGAAAGATTATACTCTATTCAACTGATCAGTCATATATGAACCTTTATATCTATTAGTTTGGTAGGGTCTCTGTTTGAACTTTTACTGATCGTACTGCTGGTTATACTGCTGGCCATGTTGCTGGTTGTACTACTGACTTTGTTGCTGGTAGGCCACCCAATGTTGCTCAACTTGGATCTGCATTGGTTGCTCATCTTTGTCTATCGTAGCCACTGTTTCGTACTTTTTTTCAAATGCTTTCATCGACTGCGGCTTGTCATCTTTCTCTAGAAATCTGAGTTGTTTGACATCTTGCAAACTCCCAACCTTGCTAATTAGCTTTTTGAATGTCTTGATCGTGAATCCTTTAAGTAAGAAAGCTACTAGAGTGTGGATGCTCTTGAGCAAGATCTTGATCGCATGTTGCACCTATAATTGTGGCTCGCATTTCATGCTTAGATTCTTCCACCGCAGAATATATTCCACCAAGCTCTTTGTCTGCTTTGTTGCTCTAACACAAGATCTTCTACAGTGATGTGGTGCTGAGCTCTGGCAAACCTCTTGAAAAATAAGGTTTCCAGTTCTTTGAATGTCCTTAGCTAGCCATTGGGTAACTCTTCATACCAATAAGGTGACTTCTGAGAGACCGCTTAGGAAATAACATAACAACGGTACATTATTACCTCCAGCGTTGTAACAACTTGCTTGGAAGTGTGCAATGTGATGTCGATGATTTTGGATTCCATCAAAGGTCTTGAATGTTGGTCGTACAAAGTCCTTATGGTATTGTACAAAATCAAACTCCTCTGAGTAGGGTCTACCCTTTAGAACCGATGCCCCGCTTTGGAATGAGTCAGGGCTTCTTTCACTTGTTGTTTCATCATCTGCTTGATATTTAGTGCTCCACCCTAAATATCTTTTTGGTTGTTCTTCTTTACTTGTAGAAGTGAACTCATTTTCTTTTGTGATATGACAATCTTAGGTTATTTTGCCTCTGAAGATGCTATCTTTGGTGACTGAGGATGACTTTGGAGTTTAGCCATGGTAATCATCATTTCTTTTATCTTCTTTTCCATTCAACTGATATATTCATCTCTTTGTTGGATGACCCTTTACAACTCATCAACGACATTCTCCTCAGCGGGTGACGGAGTATCACACAGTGATGAAGAGACACAGTCTCAATAACATGGATTTCAACAAATTCCTCTTCCATATAATCCGACAGGCCATAGTCTTTGTCGTCGATATCTCTTCCTTATTCTTTAGAAAACTCTATAATGTCAGCTATGAGCTTTTCTGAGGCAACCTCAATTGACTTGACTTTGGCCACCTAAGGTCACTCGGAGGTTCCTGATGAACATCTCTTTCTGTGTCGAGCTCTGGTGTAGTTGTGATATTGACGATCAGAGCATCAAACTTATAATCCATTCCAGAAACATGGCTTCCCAAATTTTTCAAAAGTATCGGCCCAACACCCCTAAGTTTCCACATTTTGTCTCCCGATACTAATTCCTTGAGATGATATGTCTCATTTATGACATCAGTGTGTTTAGAGGGAGTGTGTTCACTCGCGTGCAGACCCGATACAGTGGTGAACGACCTTTTGTCATTTCCCATCCTCGGGGGTTCTTCATATATGGTAGCAAGCGGCAGTCTCAGTTTCGAGACGAAACTTGACTTAGCTGCACTCTGGAGGCTTCGAGGAAGTGGTAATGGCATAGACGACAGGGAGAATAGTAATTATGTGGTGTCCCAGTTGAAGCTTGACAAAAATGCAAGACTGTGGCACTCCTTTTGATTTGTGAAACTATTTAGTGGGCTTGTTTTCCTTAAAATCTCAACCTCATCTGTGATGACATGACATAATCCATTTTTTTAATTACCCAACAACATAAAAATGTTTTTTTAGCCAAAATCTAAAAAACTGAGCGGAGTTGGGTAAGGGGTGTAGGTTCTACTTTCTTCTTACCCCGACCATTATTAGAGAGATGGCAGTGGTAATGTAGCAGTGATCCATCAAATAACATCTTCTCTATAAGCAGAAGACAATGGGTGAAACCTAATTCCCCTGAGTAGAGGCGAGGTTTTAGGTAATTCCATCTCCTCCAGCTAAGGGAAAGTCATAGCAGGGACCAAATTTGTGGTCTGTGCCATCTTGGATTTTAGAATTTCTCTATGTTTCCTCATTTGCTACTTGGTCAGTGTCACAGGCTTTAAACTGGAACCAATCTCAAATACAGACTATGGAAGGGCAAAAACATCAATCTATTCTTTCTCACACAGATTATCTTTTCCCTTGGTTGACAGAGGGAATATAGATGAGGGAATGGCGAATCCTTTGATAGTAGTGGTAACAATCCTCTTTTCTACAGAGACGACAAAGTTAGCGGTAGCAGGAACAACATGCATAACAAGATTCCCTCCAAATCTAGACTTTTTGAGCATACAAAACTCTTGTTTGCTCTTAAGATCAAACTCAGGAGCCTGCTCCTCTACTCTCGGGGTAGATGTCTTCACTTCGACCTCATCAAAGCCGGTTCCAAATTTGATCATTGAACTTTGAAAGTGGACAGCTTTGTCATGGGACAAGTCGAGTCCTCTGGTGAACTAGAAAATTAGCTTTGACAACGACATTGTTTCTGCCATTTAAAGATTTCTAAGCTTTAGAAGTGTCCTATGCCGTACAATTTCAGCTTGAATACCAAAACTAACAAAATTGCATTATGAGTTGGGCATTCTTTTGAAACTTGTTTATATTGATTTTTGTCTTCGTATTTTGTTTAATTTTTTGAGAGAAATTTTTTTTATCTTGATTTTAGAATTTTTTTTTGCTTTAGATATTTTTTTTATTTTAACAAAATTTGTTTTGTTTGGAGTTTTAAAATAAAGGATTATGAGAGTAAACTTTAGTTTAACTTGTTAGGAACAATTCAAACTCAAAAGAATAATAAAGAAAAAATGAAGCATAGGACCCAGTTTGAGATTAGGGGCCCACTTCGCATCGAACCCGTTTCAATAAACTTCACTTACAACTGTCAGCCTACGTCCCTATTAGGGATACAACCCACTTTAGAATTTAGATATTCTAGAACCCCTCTGTTTAAGGATGATTAAACAAATGGCTCTAGAATCCAAAAGAGTTGAATATACCTGCTCAAGGAAGAAATGAGCAAGACATGTCATCGAAAGAACAATGTTTGGTCCATGAGAGATGTGGACACACTACCAATGCATGAAGACAAAACCTCCTAATAAAAAAAGGAGAGAAGAATTAATCTCTAATGGAGTCACTAGAATTTGTTAGTCAAAATTTCAGGAAAATAATTTTTTAATTTAATATGAGTATAATTGTGTAATTTTAGTTTTGAAAATAATATTTTGATTTTGAAAAATGAGACTATGAATCTCATATATTAGCTTAGATATTTGAGCACAATATCACAAGTAATACACCACCCCAAGAGACGGGCACATCACTTATTAGTAGGCTCAACCATTTATAATAAGAAATTCATGACATTCGTTTAATCTGCAAATTTTATAACCGACAAGTCCCATACCTATCATGAAAATTAGATAGGATTTATATTACCTAGGTTTCTAATTCCTTATAAGTGCAAGCCTTTATAGTTACTTACATCTTAAAAAACTAAATCACTTAAGAAAACTCTCGATAATGATCAATGGTTTCATCATCAAGAATTTAAAGTTGAGTTTTCATGATCAGTCGTAGGAAAGTCAAGTGGGAAGGGCTCAAGTAGGAACAATTATCTTTAGAATCCAAAGGAGAGAGATATATAAGATGTCACATATTCTGAGGAGAACCTCAATGACTTATTAACTATCCTATTATTTGGCTTTACATTTTTAAAAAAAATGTTTTTTATGTTTACTCGTACCATTTATTTAGGAATAGGGCTTACATTTGTATGAAATAATCATATGAATAGCCTAAGAATATATGAGGATTTATGTCATACCTAACGAATAATATCAGAATCCTAAAAGAGATAGTGCTTACATTGCACAATATGATTGTGTAAAGGCCGAAGAACAAAGTGCGGATTTACGTTGTGCTAAACAAACAACCTCAAAATCCTAAGGGTTTATGTTATTTAAAACTAAGGAAAAGTTTTACTGAAGTAGATATGCTTCATTGTTGAGACTTAACCGTCATCTAAAGTAATCCTTTGTTCGCTTGCATCCTCATCGTGCTTTCTGGAAAGCTAGCTCCAAGCTTCTTACAGTGATGGTTCTGATTTTTGAGTTTATGTTTAAACTTGTGATTATTATTAGGTCTCTAGGCTTGTCGCAGGGTTCCTCCTAAAAGCTGGCCTATTGATCTCTACCCTAGAGGACTTTGCAGTATAAGTCCTAACTCTCTTTAGGCTATAAGGTTATCGTTTGGTACGACGTAAACCCTCTTATCTTTGTAAGCTATTTGTATGATTGAGAATTATGCAAATGTAAGTCTTAAGTATTCAAATTGGTAGGATTAAAACATCAAATAAAATCACTCTAAAAATGTAAAAAAAAATCATATGATAGTTTGGGAAGTCACCGGGGTTTTCCTCGGATCTATGACATCCCCTACCTTTCATTCCTTTGAACTCATAAATAACTATTCCAACTTGAGCCACTTCTATTTTACTTTTCTTTGTCCAATCTTGAAAGCCAAAATTTTGAAATATTGAAGACAAAATCATTGATTTTAATCGAGAGTTTTCTTAAGTGACTCGGTCATTTGAGATGTAATTAACTATAAGGTGCTTGTCTCTATAGGGAACTAAGGGTCCAAGTAAAATAAAACATATTTAGTCCTTATGTTAGGTAATGAAACTTATCAGTCACACATTAAGGTTTGCAAACTAAATGGATTTCATAAACTATTTTATTTATATAATCGAGCCTGTCATCAAGTAGTATGTCTATCTCTTGAGATAATGTGTTGCTTGTGGTATTATGCTTGGTTATTTAAACTATTAAATATATGAGCTCTGTTCGATCCCATATCTTACAAAATCAAAACATTACTTTTCAAAAGTAAATATCTATATTACATTAAATATATTTTTTTAAATCGACCGACAACTTCTTAGTGGGGTTAAAGGCACTTGTGAACTTTTCTTCACAAGTCATAAAATCTACTGATCATACATTCAAACTGACCCCTATAGAGATTTCACGCGATGCACGGTACATGCTGTTATTTAAGGTAGCCTCTCAAATTCATTACATTTAATTTAAAAAAAAAACACAATTATTACAAACTCAATTTTATTTTATTATGACTGTATTGGAGAAATTGATGGAGCATAAGTTGACACACGTGTTATAAATAATGAGAAGATTGCATTCATCGGTCGTTGTGGGAGCCTGACGCAGAATGTTACGATCATTTGTGACTTCAATATGTGTTTCACTTTTGTTATGTTTGGTTGGGAGGGCAGTGCACATGACCATAAAATTTTTAAAGCTGGACATCGAATACCACTTACAACTTCTGACATCCTCCTGCTGGTATACTTGAGGTTAAGCTAATCTCGTAATTAAATTTTTACTTAATATTAATTATGCAATTCATATCAGATAAATACTACTTGGTTGAATTTAGATATACATTACAACGAGGGTATCTCAAGCCATATTCTGATACGAGATATCACATATCAGATTTTGAGTGAGTAAGCAATGTAACAAAAGTAGAAAAAAATGTTCAATAAAATACATTTCTCTTTACACAGTGTCATTGAGAGGAATTTTGGTGTTTGGAAGAAGAGATGAGTGATATTCTGTGACATGTCATCCTACCCATTTCCCATATATGTGCAGATTGTGATTACCACGACGACTCTCTGCAATTACATTTGATGACATCCTTCCTGCAACGACATTGACTTCCATAGGGTGGATGAGGATCGTGAACATGTACATGCCGATACATTTAAATACTGTCTTGGACATTCTTTGTCACAGCTTGAGTATGATACTTCCAACACCTGTACTAAAGATGGGAAAAGTGCTTGCAAGATGTTAGTTGATGAATAAAATTACAGATGTGATAGTAAGAGGGTGGTTGAAGTATTTCTTCATTATTTAATACTAGTTGTACTTTATTTCTTTTATTCAAAATCATTTGTACTTTGCATTTTATATTGATTGTTTGAACTTGTTACGATATTTGTAAGTGTTTTTTTTTTCATTTGCATTTCACCTTTTTTGTGGTATTGAGAGATCAATGATGAGACTGTTGACCTTAAGGGTTTTTCTGGATAACATGTTAGTTATTGTTGGTTGGTATCTGTTGACCTCGTTTTTTGTTGAGGTTTAGTTTTCCCTCTTTAGTTGCGTAGGGTCTAGCCATAGGATTTTCCTGTTGATTATTCCTAGAAAACTAGTAAAGAAACCATCACCATTATAAACTCTAAACTCTTTTTTGCTCAAGTTGAAGTTTCATATATTGGTCATAACCTCTAGCACGTAGTAGGTGAGGTCAATATGAGGGAGCTCAAGATGAGTCCCCATAGAACTGATTGACCTTAAGGTTGACTTTTGGTGTTGGTCTGGAGCTGGTTCACTCACTTGCACTCACTGTCACTCACTATCACCTATATTAACTCACAGTCATAAAATTCAAAATTATTGACTTTGACCCCTTGATCTTTTGGGAGACTCATGTAGATGATTCCCTAGACCCACTAGCCCGAGGCTAGAGTTTAGCTAAAACCAGTACATGGAGAACCCAAATGAGAATCTGATTGGTCCATAGCTCATACATGGTGGTTGACACCCCAATTCTACCAAAAATACCCAATTTGACCTTTTACCCATAAACCTACCAAATTACCTAAATACCCTCAAATCTCAAATTTGGCCTAAAATCCCAATTTCACTAAAAAATACCCAAGTATGCTCAAAAATCATTTCAAACCATTTCAAACTACCCAAATTACCCAAAACCACCAAAAATTCCAAATTTACCAAAATATCTCCAAAATTGCCAAAATTACAAAAATACCCTTGGCACCCCAAACTTTCTCAAAACCTCCAAAATCACTCCAAATGTTTCCAAAACCAATTTAGATCCTCCAATTGAACCCAATTTGGCCAAATTAACCATTTTGACCAAAACCCCCAAATTGTCTTGCCCAATTTCTCCAAATTCACTTTAAATGTCCATTAAGTTGGTTCCAATTCCCCCCAATTACAATTCTAAACTCAAATACACCCTTCATATGACCAATAGAAACCAAATCCAAGCTAATTGGCCCATTCTTTGAGCTCAATCTTGATCTAAGTCAAACCCCTAATTTTGGCCCTATGACTTAATCCCGCCAAATTAAACCCCATTGCCAACTTAATTTGCCCCAATTTAGATCCTAAATATTTTATAACACTCCTACACACCAAAATGAACCTTAAATTGGCCTTGGTGAATCCTCAATTTCATTTAAATTCAACCCAAATCCAAAAATCCCCAAATCCCCAAATCCCCAAATTTGCCCCAAATTGGCTATGTCCCCAAATCCCACCAAATTGAATGCCTTATCCCCAAAATTGGCACCCAATTTATGTTAAAAACACTTTATGACATTCATATGGACCATTTTCAATAATCAATTTGAACATCACTCAACCTTAGCCCAACCTAGACCCAAGTCTAGCCCAACATGCTCAAATTTACCAAAATCCCAAAATTCTTCAAAGTGAGCTTCCAATTGGACTCAATTATTTCAATACTTCACCAAAAATCTTCATTACGATCATCTACACAATGTTGATCAATCAATTGAGCTCAAATTCATGGCTAACCTAACCCAAACCCAACTCTTAGCCATCCAAATTGGACCCATGCACCAAAATTGACTTAGTCATCCTAAAGTCACCAAATTAAGGTCCCCACAACCAATAAGCACACCTTATTGACTAGGATAAACCCCCTTGTACCAGCCATGGTGAGCTATGGACCATTGGATCCCTAAATTAAGGGATCTTAGCCCTTTTTTGGGCCTTAACCAAATATCTCCCCCATCTTCACTTACCATTGGGAGTAAATTATAATTAAACCTCCCTCTGGATCACCTGACTCTCTGGCCACCTCCCCTGGCCTTCTCGACATGCCTAGTGGATGGAAAACCCCAAAACCAAGAGCCCCAAGGCCAAATCAAACCCAATTTCAACCATAGAGGCCACCTCATCCCAATGGCTCTTGAGAGCTCCTCAGCGCTCCACCTAAGCACCATTTTACACCCATCAATTAGTCTTGAGCTCCCCCCTAAGCTCCTATATTTAATCAGCCCCTCCATGGCCCAGAAAAGAGTGTGCTAAAAATCCTTGGGGAAACTCTGTCCAATTTCTCTCAGACACTCTCCAAGAACTTCTAAGCTCATTGCCACCATTTTCCCCCATTGATCCCCACTGTGGAAGCCCAATTTTGAGCTCAAACTTTCACCTCAAACCAGGACATCTCTCCACAGTCCACAAAACTCAAATTAATTGTGCACACACCATCCCTAGTGTAAGAGGAGTTGATTCCCCATCAAACCCCCCTCTAAAACAGCCTCTAGGGTAGCTCTAGACCAACACCTAAAATCGAGCTTGATCGAATTCATACCTAGACGATTCACCAAGGCTTGAGACTTCATCCGAAGGTTCGTTATGACCAATCGAAGCTACCACAACCATCTGATTGAGGCTCCCCTCTTAGACAAAGGTATTGAACTCCAACCATAAATCGAGCTTGTTTCGACCCTCCATGCATATTTACTATATTTCATACCATATAAATTGCATAGATGTGTTCTTCTTGAGTAGATGAAGGTTTAGGAACAAACCCCACACGATTTGGTTGAGTCTAGGCCAAGATCTTAAAATTTTAGTGTGAACGACTCATGGGTTAGGTCACTTGGGGATGATAACGGAGAGCCGTCTGATCGTGCGTGTATCCAATGGATGGAGGAGATCCAGCTGGATAGATCCATGGTGCATAAAGTGTGGTTCGCGTGGAGGCTACTTGGCTGGCGGCGTCAAATGGCGGAGCGACGCGTGAAGCCTTCAAAGCGGACGAGGATGAGTTGGTGCCGCGTGGATAAGTAGAAAAAAATAGGGATTTTTGAATTATTTTAAATGCCTAAACTTCAAAAATCCATATATTTCTCTAGAAAAATCATAAAAAAATGTCCTCTTGCTCAGTGAACAGAGGAGAATAATGTGGACTAAAAATAAAAAATATTTTCCGACTCCCTGATTTTTAATTAATTAAATACCCTATGTGGTATTTTAATTCTCCATGGCTTAAAACATTTCACCATGGCTTGAAATTTTGAGGGTTTGTTCCTCATGACAGAGGTCATGTCTTTTGATTTTTCCAAGGTTAGAAGGCATCTCTATGCTTCTAACCTTAATTTTCAAGCTAAGGTGACCATTTTGGCTTATTTTAATTATATAGATCAAAATATTACTTGAAGAATTATGATAATAATTTTAGTAGGTTTTCCGTGGTCAGAGAAGTCTAGGAAAAATATAGTGATGCTTTGAATCATTTTGTAAATTTTTATACTTATTTAAATGTAAATACCTTGTATTAATTTGTGTAAATTAAATGCATATAAAAATTAACAAAATCAACTCCACATTGTTCATAAAAATCATGTCTACCCAATGTAATTATTTGACTTAGTCTATGCACTAAAATGGATTTCTTAAGGACACCTTGCTTTTTATATAAAAATAATTATAATAAATTAAATATGCATAGAAAAATTATAAAAATTATTTTTTTGAGTTCCTTGTGATCAGAAACATTTTATAAAAATAGAACCTATTTTTGTGAAAATATTTCATTTTTAAAATATATTTTGAATTAAAAAAAATTAAAATAATCAAAATTTTCAAAAATATAAAAAATGGATCAAAATGAGTGAGAAAGTCCCCTGATCACTTAGAATTCATTAGGACATTTTTCCTAATTTTTTCAAAGTTAAAAATAAATTTTTAAGGATTAAAAATGAATTTTTCATATTTTCTCACTAAAATAATTATATTAAATAATTTAAAAAAAAAATTAATTCTCAGAAAACTCTGAACTTAGAGGAGTCTAATAAAAGTATAAAAATAGTTTTTGTAATTAAAACAATATTTTCTATTTAAATAAATCATGAAAATTGATCTAAAATTAAATAATGAAAATAGAAATTTGATTCAAAAAATCATGAAATTTTGTCTAAGTGTTTCTGTGACCTTAGGAAACCTCTAATATTTTTCTATAAATATAAATTTTATTTTTGATAATTAAATAAATAAACTTTTGAAAATCCTATTTTGTAAATTTAAATAATTATCTAAATTAAGTCAAATTTTTAGAGGTCCACATATCCTCCTCTAACATTTTAATTACCTCATGGATATAACACTTTAAACTCTCAAAGTCATTTGAGTTGTGTTTAAAGAGTTATGAGGTGAAGTTCCGTAAGGGCAATATAGTCATTTTAAACTTTTGCGCCTTAATCAATATTTAAGGTTAATCAGGGATAAATGTGTAACTTTGATCCTAATAAACATGTTTGGATGATTGAAATACAATGGGATTAAAAGGTGAAAACTCACTCACCACCTTTGCATAACATCAACAAATAATAATCTCCCCCAATCTTAATGACTTGGAAGTCAACTAATATCAAAAGTTTTTTAAGTGAGAGGCTTAAGCTAAAATGATGATAATTTAGTTTCCTTAAGCCAAAAATTGATGATAATGTGATCTTTAAATGAAAATACATGTCACTTAAACTAAAATCTTAACCTTCACCAAAATCCTCATTATGATTGCTAAGGGCTTAGTAGTGATATCTAAGCTCGATTGATTTGATTTAGAAGATAATTAGGTTGATAATCAATATCTTTAAACACTCCAAGTCCAACCTTACTTGTGAGCACCATAATCTTAAATAACTCAAACTTGCCTTAGGGGCACTCACTCACATAACTCTTAAATGAAACATCAATTTATTAATCGAGTACCCTATCCTTAGAATAATTAAATTGTTAAGCTTCAATGAGCAATGGGGTAGCCACACTCTAAACTCGGATGGTTAATAAAATAATATGATAAGTTCAGAAATGAACTCAAAATAATTCAAGAGATCTTCAAAATAGTTCAGGGTCATATCCCGACCACTTTAGAATATTTTGAATGTTTCTAAAGACAAATTGAACTTATCGTATTTTGTCCTACAATCATATACTAGGATCTTTCGAGCACCAACTAAATCATAACTTGGGGTTTAGTAGCTAAACCTTCATTTACTCTTGCAATTTAAACTTTCATGCAATATTAACTACATATCTTGCAAGTACTGACCTTTCAGACAGTGGAACGAGAAGACTCGCCATGTACGCTTTTATAATTTATAGTATTGTCTTTTGTTGTACTTTCCACACTCTATTTTTATACTTACAAAACTTGCATGTTAAACAACGATGACACCCTGCATGAAAACCAAAACTGTAAGGATAGACACAAAACCAAAATCAAAACCAAAACTAAAATCAACCAAGATAAAATTTACCGCCACAACATTCAAAATATAAGACAACTCAAAATTTAATCACAAACACACACAAAACAACAATTTCAACTAAATTAAGACATCTCTATCGGATGATCGGGAATCCCTCGGAGGAGGTAACCTACGGTTGCTAACTAGACTTCCCATGGTCTAAATGAAAAGTATGGAACTCATTAAGTTGAGTTTAGTAAATTCATTTGGATTAAGTAAATCCGATAGAAAATAGTGGTGTCAGAACGAGAGAACCGTAGGATCCTAACCAGTGCCGCTCTAATCAACTTTAATATGCCCCATAACATTTAAAGAACTTTAACTATAAGGCCATCTGATTTGACATCATGACTTGACACATTAGAGAACTTAAACTCGTCGTGACGAGGAGCTTGGAGCTAGCATGGTGGGCAACATAACCATCTTCAACAGCAAAACATGTCTTCCCCGGCTAAACCAATTTCCTTAGAATTAAACAAACAAGCCATAAGATTTTGAGGTTGTTTGCTTATGCAACATAAATCCTCACCATATATTTAGGCCTTTGTACAACTTAGTTGTACAATCTAAGCCCTAACTCGTCTTAGGATTCCGAGGTTGTTGTTCATCACAACCTAAATCCTCACATCTTTTAGACTATTTGTGTGATTGTTTCACACGAATGTAAGCCCTAAATTAATAAAATTAACAAGATGAAACACCTAAATAATTTCTCCTCAAAATTGAAGCAAAACCATAGGATAGCTTGGGAAGTCACTGAGGTTCTCCCCCGGATCTGTGACCTCCCCCAGTGCTTCCTCCTTTGGACTCTACAATAAAATGTTCCAAATTTGAATCATTCCCCTTTCACACCTATTTGTCCGATTTCATTTAAAAGTCATATCCTTTTGACCTCTTTGAAGATAATATTTACTGATTTTTATTGAGAGTTTTCTTAAGCAACTTATGTTATCTAAGATGTAATTAAATATAGGAGCTTGCCCTAATAGGAAGCTTGTCCGAACCCAGCTTAATATAAACCCTATTTAATTCTTTGTATTAAATAGACGAACTTGTTGGCAAATAAAAATGGTTTCGCAGACCAAACATATGTCATATATATTTTTAGTTTATTTGATTGAGCCTCATCCTGGAGTTTTGTGTTTATCCTTCAGGATAGATACAAGATTTGAGGTATAACACTATTTCATTTAAACTATGTAAAATATGAGATCAGTTTGATTTCATATTTTTCTAAACTATATATACATATGTAAATTAAACGTCCTTCCGAAGTGGGCGACGAGATTTTAATTTTGGTAACCGACAGCTTACGACGGGCAACTCCTCAACTTTTTAGTGCTGACAGTGTCACATGTGAAATTCTAATAAAAACAACCAAGTTCCTTTATTCTTTTCGACCATATGGTTTTTAAGGATATTCTAGATGACCTATTTTGATGATATGCATATGTAACATACACGAGCTTTGTTTTACGTGGTTTAAAGACAACTAAGAACCCTTTTTTATAAGGTCTATTTTTTTCTTGTAGTGATATTTTTGTTGATTGATATATTGATTTCTTTGAGACCTTACACATACAAAAAACTGTAATAAACTACTTCTTTTAGCAATTACAACTTTTTTATGACTAATGGATTGTCTTTTGTACCATTAAGGAAAGATAAACTCCATAATTTCAGCAACCTTCCGCCGATTGCTAAGCCACTGCAGACTTTAGACTTTCTTACTTATGTCACGTTATGCACATAGCTACGGGAGGCAGTTCTATAGATGCCAACGGAGAATTACGGAGGAGTGTCTTCTTCCCTTGGGCAGACAATCTGACAGATTTCACTGCTAGCAATGATCGTGGATGCATAACATCTCTGAAGGACGACATAGCTCGTGACGTATATCGTCTGCATTTAAAAAATAATATTATTATATTATTAAATGTAATTTTAATTGTATGTTCATTTTTTAGCAATCTTTATACTCACTGTTAAGTGGGGTTGTATATCTTATTTTTTGTACCGTTATGATGTGAATTTTTATTTCTGAAGTATCAAATACATGGTTATAACAATCATGTTACAAAAAACATTACTACACAAGAACAAAATGACCATTTGTCGAAATACAGCTGTCACACAGCTGTTTTCAAACCGCAGAAAACATACAACCGCAACAGCTTCCGGGGGCAACTGTTCTACAACAGTTTATTGATAAACTGCAACTGCCCCAAATAGATTCTACATTATAATAAGGTAGACACCAAAAACAGGATATGAGTTATACTAGACCGAAATTTATCATGAATATCGGGACTTATATTCAAAATAGTGGTAGGCGAATATCGAAAAAAAAATGAATAATGCAACCCTATCGTGAATGAGCCAAGACTCAAGAGGCGACCCCAGCGGCTCCGCCCGCCGGCCCACCCAAACGAGAAAAATTTGCGCACGTAAGACGTACACAGCGACACGTAAATAATGAAGGTTATATTCACGTTATATCCGCATTATATCCGCGTTATATCATCTGTAACCTCGATGTAACCTCCATATAACCTATCTGTAACCAACCTGAACTTAAAAATAAATTTCGCTCTTCTATTTTTATATGTCTGTATGTTATATATAGGTTATATAGTAATTACATGAAATTTAGAATGCATAACGTCAATATAAGCAGCTGTCTTGAGCTAAAAAATTTTTTTTTCGTGCGATTCGACCGTCGTACCGAGCACTTACCACGGGGAGCGGAGGCGAGTTTGATTTGCGGCGACGAGGATGGTAACGAGGTGGAGCGAGAAGAGCCCCGGTCTCAAGATCCTCTGGCTCTGGACATTAGGGACAGCCGCAAGTTCGTTTCTTCAACTACAATCTCTAAAATCTGTAATAAAACCCTAAATCCTATTTACAAGATAAAAAATTTGTTGTCTGTTTCCTTTATCTGCTAGTTCTCATGACCAATGTTTTGAGGACGACGATGAGGGACATGGAGAAATCGCTGAACATGGAAGATGCCACTCGATCTGTAGCCGCTGATCATGAGGTTCCCACAGACGAAGTTCTCAAGGAGGAATGATGTTTTCGTTGGTACCATACTTTTCTGATAACTATTGTATTTTGGTTACTTTCTCTCCATCCCAGTTAAGCTCCAGCGTCATCAATTTTGGTCTTATTTTGGCAGTTCAATAAATTTTTGTTTTTGGCATAAAGATTGTATTTTATTCGCAGTAGTCTCTGGGTGATCCTAATGTCGCGCATTACCCCTTAAGTTTACGCCTGTTGCATTTTAGGAAAGTTGCTGAAGGTGTTCTGTATTAGAATTAAAGGATAAGGTTGTGAAAAAAAAACTAAAAGTTATAATTTAAAATTGCATAATGCGAGACTCACTGCAATTTCTTTCAAGAATTATTGCAATTAGGTGTTCGCCACATGCCTCCTCATACATGTCTGAAAATTTAAGTGGCGCCTCATATTTAGGATTTATGTTGATTTTTTAAAACCAATCTGACTAAAAAATATTAACTAAATTATCATTTTATTATTGAGGATTTTGACTTTATATATGAGAGAAAGATGCTTGCTTTTTATTTTCTTCGTAAATATGTTCGGAAGTTTCATTCAGATCAAAATACCCCCCACAAACTGCTTTTTGAAGTCTAAGTACATAGTTTGATTTTTGATCGATCATAATTCAATTCAAAGATAGTTCAATTGTAATACAAAGATGGTGCAATCATTGTTCAATAGTGGATCGAAGATTGTTCGATTATCGCATGACGATTATTCGATCGTGGTTACTAGATTATACAAATCATGCTTGAAGATAGATTGATTGTTGTTCGTTTAGCGTTTGATCATTGTTTACTTGAATATAATTTATGGTTGATCCATACTCAAAATAATTTTAGAATGATGTGATATTGAATGATGAATGGTTTTTAGATGGTAACAATAAATTTACATTATTAGATTGGTAAGAAGAATATCTCTATATTGATTAATTCTATGGAGACAGTAGTAAGACCAATAAAATGGTTTTTAGATGGTCAGTTGCTTTCTCTTTAGAATGATGTAATATCGAATGATGAATGGTTTTTAGATGGTAACAATAAAATTACATTATTAGATTTGTAAGAAGAATATCTCTGTATTGATTAATTCTATGGAGACAGTAGTAAGACCAATAGGTCTAACACAAGTTAACAAGAAATTAATAGAAATAATTTTATAGAAAATTTTGTGATTGAACTTGTAACAATCAACAAAATTATTATTTAAAATTTTAATTATTAGCAAAGAGGAACATAATTGAGATTGAATATAATGATGAAAATTGTAAGAATATTGACACAAACATGGAAGAGGGAGGAGAGAAATAAATCATTTTGATAATGATTATAATGAAAATTCATTGAGTGATGAGAGCTATGGGAATTTTGAAATTTATAACTTCTAATCTTAAGGATTTATTATTTTCGTTCTTTGACTTGGAATAAGAGAAAGAAATCATTCTATTGAACCGATTATGATTTATTATATTCTTATTATAATATATTTTATTACTTTGCATGATACCTCCTAATTTATTATCACTTGAACTCCAAGGCTTATTAAGATATTAATGTATCGCTTGTTACTTCATACTTTGATGTTAGAAAAATAGTTTTTTTTACTTTCTGTAATGTTTTGATTCCAAGGCTTATGTCCTAAAATGTCACCTTATAGGTAGAAAATGCCTCAATAGCTAATTGTTTAATTTTGAACCTTTCTGAAATTATATGAAATCCGTAAGTGGAGACTATATTTTTCTGCAGTCATGTCAAATATTATGCCAATCATATGCGTTTGATTGTCACTTGTTGCTTGATTTATTTTTTCAAGTTGATGCTAATGAAATATGGAAAAGATTAGTAAGAAATGGGATTGTTCTTTTGGCTTTGGCTAAGATTTTGGGTTGATTCTCAAGCCATTTTCTTGATTGAATGTTTATTTGATTTATTTTGAGGCAATCCTTTATTTTCATCGAACTATATTAAGGGTGGATTGTCATATTATATGCTTATGTAATTCATATTTAAATTACCTATTTTTATTTTTAGTGCATTTGTATGCATTTTCATATATTTGTGCCTGGGCACCAACATATACAAGTGATAAGAAGGCTTCGATTTAAGATTCTTTACTTACAAAAGCTCTTTGATATTTGCGGATCAATTTATAACATCCAAGAAAATTGTTTATATTCACTAGTGAAAGTTATGAGAAGGTTACTCTTGCTTTGACATTGTCTATGAGTGATGTATTCAACTGGTGAGTGACGTCGAGTTCTATGTTATTTTGAAGTTGCTAAACAACAAAGAAGATTAAATGGCCCAATCAAGTAGTGTGAGAGTGTATTAATGCTAATATATAAATTTTTTACCTCTTTAATTTGTTAAAAAAGAAAAAAAAAACATTGTATGGTTTTGCACAAATACCACTTCCTTCATGAATCTTGCAATAAAGTCACACAAACATAGAAATGGCTGAAACAATCAAATGAGGCAAACCGGATAAAATAGTTGACCAAAATTGGATTAGCTTGGTTATTCCTAATTACGTTGAGTCATCATTTGTCTCACAATAGGGCTTTCAGGGTTGGAGTGTAAAAAATTACCTGACTTTAATTCGACTAAAAATTAGAGTTTAGGTTGATTTGATTAATTTTCGAGTTTGGTTTGGGTAAAAAATTTTAACCCGTTTAATTTTTTGGGCCTACTTTGATTGACTTGCCCGGCCGAAGTTAACTTGAAGTTGACAAACCAATCTAAAATTGACTTGAAGTTGACCTGCCAACTTGAATTTAACTCGAATAGTTGTTATTCCTTATATAGGTTGGATTCGGGTCAATCAGATTGAATAAGGGTCAAGTTCAGATCAAGTAATTTTTTTTCCGGGTCAATTTCGGGTCTAGCTTGAACTCAACTCACAAACCCAATTTAACACCCCTTTCTTGGGGCATATCATTATGAATCCCCTTCTGAGGGCATTTGTTGTCACTATCCCTTTGCTAGTGCTTCACTATGGGGGATTGGCTAGAACTTGTTGCTAGCCTTAATCATAGTAATGGTTGTAAAATTCCTAATGGATCGTTAGTCTCCAATTTATTACGTATGTTATGCTCATCCTTATTGTTTGTTTGTAATTTTAAAGTTATATTTTGCGACTAAATATTTTTTTAATTAATATGGAGTTGGTGATCATTAAGGAAGAATACCCCCTTTCAGTAAATTTCCTTATGTCCCTGATGGATGAAGCTTTGCATCGCCACTTTAGCTGACGTCAAGTTCTTTCTTCAAGGGTGTCAGAAACTTTGTATGGCACCTCTATGATTGCTAATTGCACTTGTAAAGCCTCAATGATACCGAGTACCTTTTATGCTTAAGAGAAGCTTTCTAAGCATGAGGAAGGTGTTGTTTTTAGTTGGCTAAGAAGTTTGGGCCTGTCGATTCAAATTGTCGGAGCCTACGGGGGACTTGTCTTGCATGAATTTTAGCTAACGACGAACTTGATCATAGCCATGAACTTCATATAAAATTTGGGTACTTTTAATTTATTCATATAGCTAAGTCGATATAAAAGTTTCTTGTTTATTATTTTCATTCATATAATTACATATTATGGAAGAGAAGACTAAGAGCCTGTGACAATCTTCTTATTTTCACAACCTTTCTTCCATTTTGAATTACTAGATTGTCTTCGATTTTCATGATCCCTCATTAGTCATTTACCAGACCATTGTTTGTGTTCTTAAATTCATTTAACAAACGAATTCTATGACTCTTCTATCGATTCGATGAACACTTTCTCTTGCTCGAATATCAAAGAGTTTCATTAGGGATAAATTTTTTCAGTATGCAACTAAATCTTTTGTAATTGTTGGTGTGCATTATAATCACTACAGGAAAGACAAATATTACCAGTGGAATTTTCATCAGAAAATTTTGTGAGAAATTATGTGTTGAATTTTCGACTAGTTTGCCACAACACTTTCATACAAAAATTTACATAGAAAGGTGTTGCTTTTAAATTTACTCCTTCTCCGATGAAGTTTCTATAAGAAATTCTGTAAAAAAATATTTCGACTTGATTTTGCCCGAAAAATTCGTTGATAAATTGTTTTATATTGAACCAACCTCTTGGTCCCTCCCCCATTTCATTTTCTTCTTCCTTTGAATTTCTTTTTGTCAAATGCAAAAAATCGAGAATTGTGCTCAAGCTCATTGGAATTGCCTTAGAATAACCTTATTTTTTATTTCTCTCTAGAATCAAATATAAAATTTCTCCACTGGTTTTATCAATCATTAACTTTTGATTTCGTCCTATAAAATTAATTTTTTTTATTTGTTTTAATTATCGTTTATATGTTGTTTAAACTTATTTGAAAATTATTTTTCTTATTTAGGTTAAATTTGGAATTCTGAAATTATTTTCGTAATTCTTTTGGTATTAGAAGAATTTGAAGGTTACATTACTCATATTATAGATTTTTAAATAAATTTTTGACGATTTATTCGGAGTTAGATATAGTTGTCTTAGTTTAAATAAATCTTTTGTGTAAATTTTTGCGAAAGTTAAATTATTTTTTTAAGTAAAATAGCTAATTAAAAAAATTAACTTTTATTTTGTTTTGAGTTTAGGATTAATTTATTAGCAAATTTATATGTTACAATCAATATTATTTTTTGTAATTATATTCTCGTGTTGTGGGAACAACATAATTCATAAAAATTAAATTTGGTATTTGTTAATGATATTAATGTATTCAATTAGGCTTGTGTAAGTTACAAATACACATTAAATTTTATGGAGCTTTATTTTTGCATGTAAAATATATGAATATCCATGATGAATGATCCTAAATGCATAATAAGTTACATTCTAATAAAAAAGGTTGACTAATGAATTTTGAAAGGTGTCTAATATTTTGTGCACGTGGCATTTCTACTTCCTATTTTTCTTTCAGAGAACTATTTTAAATGTCCATGTGCTAAACATAATGATTAAGCATATTTTATCCTAGATAAAGTTAGATTCGGCTGTACGGTAGAATGTTTCAATCAAATTTATGGTTTGCATTTTTCATAATGAGAGCTACACATAGATGCTTAAGCTGGTATAAACTTTGTACACTCAAATAAATACAAATTTAAAAGATATGAAGAAATGATATTCGACGCATTAATGGTTTATTTTGTAATGATAATTGAGAAAGGACTACCAAATCTAGAAGCTCAAAAGTTCTCTAAATTATTAAGTGCAATATAATGACCATTATGAAAAACTCACACAACTCACTTGGAATTGTCAATGGGCTATTAGAACATTGAGATCAAAGCTGAATATGATATGCCCAAGAATATTTCAATCAATTTTTATGGCTACTTAAAGAGATTAACCCACATAGGACAATGAATTTCGTGTCAAAAATAAGTTTGAGATCCCAAAAAATAAATTATTGCATCAATATTTATATGCTTTACTATAAAAATGATGCAATAAACATATTATCCAAATTTTTTGTAACACCTAAAATCATGTTAAAAAGTAAAAAATAATGTAAATAGAAGAAAGTTTCATATAAATGTTTGTTCTATTTTGTCATTTATTCCATCGCTTCAAAGATTATATGTATCTATGCATTCTCATAAGTATATAAGATGATATTATTAGAGAATAAATAATTAAAAATTTTTGAGTTTCCTCTTAAAAGGGAGAGCATGGAAACATTTTTAACAGTATTAATCACTACTTCATCACCAAACCATGTAACATTAGAATTGATTTATGTGCCAATAGTTTCACGTCATACAGTAAGTTAGCCTTGTCTTATTCATGTTGACCTGTGATAGTTTTACCTTACAATTTGCCACTAGAGATGTGCATGACTAGATTATTTTTGTTTCTCGTATTTATTATGTTTGGAAATAACTTTAAAGGAAAAATTAATCATTGATAGATGAGCTAAAAATTTTATGGAACTTGCGCATTCACATATGATATTTCAACAAAGCAAAGGTAACACTTATGTGGACTTAGGGGTATCAAATAAGATTCGTGGACTGATTTTTGTGTGACCCAAAATCGACTCAATCCGAGTGCTTGACTCGAACCTAACTCAAGTATTAAACATGTTAGAAGTCCAAACCTGAACATGACCTGGATTCAACCTGCCAACCTGAACCCAACTTATAACCTATTTAACATATGCAATAAGCACTATTAAGGTCAAAATCATATCAATTTTGAGTCAATCTAGGTCAAATCCGAGGTGGCTGGTCAATTTCGAGTCATTCTCGGGTAACCCGAACCTGACTTGAAATTAAACGAGTTAAAATTTTTTGATAGTTCTATGTAGACTATTCATGTTTTCCTACATGTCGAATGTTATCAGGGTATAACACTAGTGTAAAATTAGTCTATTCATATTGTATGAATTTATCACAAGTTTTTTATTAAAAAATGGTAGAAAAATTTTCATGGTTGATTGTCATCATATGCTCTTATCTGCTGATTAATTTTTCAAAAGAAATAAGAATGCATTCATAAAAACTCGAGTTGATATGTCCAAACCTTCATCAAAATTAAGTAAATATGAGATGGCATTATCTCAATTTCAAACATAACTAATTCTTCAATATTATTTGATAATTGACTTATAGATTATGGTGTGAATCATAATTTAATAAAAATAAGTATTTTTTGCAATCTAGTGTACTAGAAGATTAATTTGATTATATATAATTTTAATGTTATGTATATAGAGAAAATTTTTTATAATATATATTAAATTTGTGATGAATGCTAAGGAAAAATAAATATAATATGAAAACTACATTATCCTTAAGGAAGTACTATAGAAGAAGAGATTTAGATCTCCAAAAGACTGCATATGATAAAGTTTTGAAGTCTAAGGCTAAGTACCATCTCACATTAAATTATCGAAGGACTATTTATGAGTGGATGCAATCATTAAAATGGCCTAACGAGTGAGTATTTTGAGTAGATGTATTGACTTGAGAACATGAAATATATTTAGAATGAAAAATCATGACCACCATATCTTCTAAAAGTGTTTATTATATTTAGTATTTTTTCTAATCAAATCATGAATTCTTTAATTGAGCTCAGTTTATTCTTTAAGGGAATGTTTTCATCTCGTTTGAATAAGGATGCTTTAAGACAACTTGAAATAAATATTCCAGATATATGTGCAAATTGGAGATGATATTTTTTTTTCTATTTTTTTTTTACTCAAGAAGCGCATGTCAATACATCTATCTTATAAGGCTATGTTTGGGGGTTTAGTATAATACTGATGAATGTATCCACTTGAGAAGAAATTATACCAAAGGTTCAATAATAAAAATATATTATATTTTCAAATGCACTTTTTTTTTAGAGTTATTACATATTTTTAAGAAATTTAAGAGGACTGTGAAGAATAAAGTATTTTCTAAAGGCTTAATGTTTAAAGCATATTTGGCTCATGACACTATTGATTTTTATTAATGTTATTTCGAGCAACATGTAAGAAAATCTTTAATAGTCCACAAAAATATATTCTTCATTTTATTTTTATTTTTTTTTGTAGAGATGTCATCTGTGAATAC
>NEWO01000271.1:869650-899097 GCA_003013225.1 Phalaenopsis aphrodite
CTGCATACAATTTAGTTTTGAAAAAAAATGAAATGAAATATAGTTTTAATACATTTCTTTATTACTCTTGCTCTAGTTTGCAATTGAACTTTATGTACGGATAAATACATCTTACCATTGATTTATTCTTATTTATTATTGATTTTGAAATTTTCTAAATATTTATCACTATTCAATTGAAGATGTATATTTTTCTTAAAGAGATAATATGCTTATGGACCCCAAAATTTTGATTAATTAATCTTTTATTTTTACCCATCACATAAATATTTAGAAAATTTGAAATATCAATTTTAAAATTCGATTAAAATAGTTCTAAAAATTCATCACATCATTTAACAATTAAATATTATTTGGATCATTAAAAACTTAATTAATAAAAATAATACTATTATTATTATTACTAAAATTGGAAAAAGCTAACATTCTGTCAAAATATATTATCTTATGTTAAAAACCAAATTCATTGATCATGATGATAAATTCCCTAAATTTGAGTATTATCTTTCATGTATCATAAGAATTACATTATTTATATGCACACATATTTCTTAATAAACAAACCTAATATTTATTCTAGATTCAACTAAAAAATATTTATCATATTAATAAATCTGTACACATAATAACTAAATATGAAAACATCACAACCATATAAAATTTCAGAAATAATATTCATCTTTATAATGAGATTAACTAAAATAACCAAGTACAATCTACATGATCTTTGAACATTTATGATGGCATGTCTTTAGTCAAAGTGCCAGTTACAATAAATTTAGTGCTTATGTACTCAATAATTTCAATATTTTTTTTATCATCTTCTCTTATGACCAAGTACTTAATGTCATTATATCTTTTTTGATTATCACTTTTGTTATTCGTAATAAAAAAAAGATTGCAACTAAATTATCACAATATATCTTTAATAGCCTAGACATAGAATTGGCAAGTCTAAGGGTAGGAATGAGATACTTCAATCATACATTATGTAGTATAGCCTCAAAATACGACACAAATTCAACCTTCATAGTGAAAGTATCAACTAAGGTTTGCTTGATGCTCCTTCAAACACAACTCTACCAACAAATTGAAGGATATATCTAAATATTAATTTTTGAGAATCAATACAACCAACAAAGTCAGAATCAAAGTAGATGTTCTTCTCTCCCTTTGGAACTCATTTTTTGGGCACTGACTTCAATTGAGATTTTCACCCCTTTATAATATTCACTTGGTGAACAATCTTTCATTTTGAATCTTTCTAAGATTTTAATGATATAGGTCTCCTAGATAGACCTAAAAGGGATTTAAGTCCATCTCTCTATATTTGTATTAAAGGAGATGCCCCCTTAGATAGTAAGATCATTGACTAAGACATTCTTCAAGAAGTAGTGTAGTTGAGATATCTAACATTTGTTTTGTGCAATGTAATTTTGTTCAATTGTGAGAGGTTTGATTTTGTTTCTAATCGAGGAACAAGAACACTGAACCTATATGATATCATTAAAGCTAAATTGAACATAAAATATGTGAATTTTGATCCATTTATTCTAGCAGGTCAAGCTAGTCAGATTTGCTATTTTAGATAGCTAATAGAGCAAGTGATAAAATTTATTGGGTTATTGCTATAAAGACTAAACCTATAGAGATTATTTGGGTACAAAGCATTATTGAAATTGCTCATATTGAACAAGAAATGTCAGATATTCGTATTCAGCTTGATTTTATTGAGCAAGAGATTACCCTAGAGGATGTCAATGGGGCATCTGAAGAGGTTACTCAAATTATGGATAATTCTAATGATGATATGAATGAAGGATTTTTAAGTTCATCATCAACTAATTTATCTACAAAATAAAATAAGATCTGTACATGACTTTAAATTTTTGATAATTTTCTTTTATTTGCGTTATTTTTTACTCCGTGGCTTTAGTCTAGATGTTTTGCAAAATTTACATTATATGTATGTTGTATCATCTTTGTAGTATAGCATATAATTTTTAGTACAACAATCCATTTTTTTGGTTCGTAGACCTAATTTTGACACCGACTTCTTTTTTATTTATAATTTTACTGTAATTAAATTTTTTGGTGGGTTAGTATATTTAAATAGCCCTATAAATTTTTTGAAACATTCTTATTATATATTATATTCAATTTTGATGATCAACATTTTGATAGCTAAATATAACAGAGTGGGTATGCAACTTTCTCACAATGGCCATTGTGATGCAATTAATACTTCATAGGATTTTTTAGCTTATATGTTTCGTGGCTTCTTTTCCATTTTACTTGCAAATTTTGGTGCATCAAATATTATTCTTCATATCTTCTAGATTCATATTGGAGCTCGTTAAAGAATCAACTTGATCATCCATAAATGGCTCATACTTACCCATAACCAATAACTTGATTGAACATTTTTATGGTTCAAATCTAATTTGGCTTCTTCTGAGATTAAATATGTTTGATTCTTATGCTTTGCAGATGGATATAAAAATTTTTTCTTTGTAATAAAAATAAGTAGTTGAGATGCCACATGCTTAAAACATATGATATATTTCAAGAGCTCTTTAGTTGGATGCAACTTAATGTACATTCAGGATTTTTCATTGTGCATCCTCATGTTTTATACGATAATAAATATAACTCCATAAAATTTTGACGTTTTTTTGTAACTTAAACAAGCATGATTGAATATATCATATCATTGATGTATACTACATTTAATGCTTAAGAACTATGTAATAATGAGTTATGTAGCTCAAGAATTTACTAACAAAAATAATATTTATTCTATAATATGGATTTGCTCATAAATTAACATTAAAATCGAAACAAGATTAAATTAAAACATTTAGTTAACTATTTTGTTGAAAAATGTAATTGAAACTTTTAAAAAAATTCACACAAGATTTACTCAAATTAAGTTAATTATGCTAACTCAAAAAAAAATCTTTTACAAATTTATCTAAAAAATTATGATATGAGTTACGAAATATCAATTACCTCAATATTCTTAATCCTAAATTCTTCTAGCTCTTAAGCGTTTTACAAAAAAAAAAAATTGGATTCTTTCCAAGCTAAACAATTATAGAGATCTAACTCAAGATAAAAAAAAATAGAAGTAAGAAAAATAGATTTCAAACAAGTTTCAACAACATATAAGCTACAAATTGAAAAAAGTTTCAATAAGTTCAAATGAAAAAAAAAAAAAAAAATTACCGGATGAAATCACAAATGAATACTTGGTGAAACTAGTGGAGTTTACCTTTGATTCTAATGAGAAATAGGCCTTTTTAGGACGATTTCAACGAGCTACGGTATGGGTCTTGCATCCTACTCAGAGGAATTTGAAGGAAGATGAAAAGGAAATGGGAAATGACTTGGACATCGGTTTGATATAAAATAGGTTACCAATGGAAAATCAGTCTGAGACAAGTTAATTAAAAGTCGACATCTTTTCTATGAAAATTTTTTTCCAAAAATTTTGAGCTAGTCTGTTAGAAATTTAATCGGTAATTTCCTATAGAATTAGTCGTCAAAAGTTTTGCCAGTTATAGTTGTCTTTCTTGTTGCGGCTCAACAATTTAGATTATGTTTATTTAAAATTTTTCACTCAAATACACCTAATATATAAAACTAAACATGTTGGTTATTTTGTTGTTTAATTATACATAAACCAAATAGAAGAGAAGAATGGAATGTTGCGAGAAAGCACACTATATAATTGGGATCTTGTTATGTAGTACTGTTGCTTCTCCATTGCCTCACCTTTTATTGCCAATAAGCCATCTCTGTATTTTTCTTATTTTTTACATGTTTTACTTTCTTTATTCACTATTTTCTTTTCTTTGATTTTTTGCCTTTCTTATTCTTTGTTTTGGATGAGATATTCTTCTTTATTTTGATATATGTTTTTGGTTTTTTTTTTAATTTTGAGGTTTTTGAGGAAGTTGATTGAGAATTAGAAAAGTTCATGCATGGATGCCATAAATTGGTTAAAGATGGTGTAATAAGAGTTAAAGAGCACGGATATTATTTAGTATTTAGTTTATAACCTTGTATGACTTTTTATTTCCTTACTTTTTCTTTTAAAAGCTTACTGACATTTTACTTTTAATTTCAGCATATTATTTATCATCATGGGTTTAGTTTTGGGTTTTACATTTTAAAATACCTCTAGTCTTACCCCTCTACTTATGAAAAGAAAACATCACTATGCAATTGTGCAATTTCAAACCTTACCACAAATAATAGTAGCTTCCTTTTCATTACATCATTGGCTAATTGATTCAATCATTAGTTAAATATCCGTTCTTTTCTTTCCAGGTAGTTTTGTCTATAAAAGATTATAATCCAAGGGATATATTTGGTGGTAGTGACATTGGATTCATAAAAAAAAAAGTGCTAAAATGATATGATTTCCTCGCCAAATGAAATGAATGAGTGACCAAATAAAAAAATTGAGTTTTTTTTTTCTGTAATTAATCTATACTTTGCCAATGAAATGCTCTTTTAATAGTTTCCTTTAGTCTAGTTATTTTTTTTCTTTAGATCATACCTTCCTCCTAATATAAATTCACTCGATTATGGGAATGCATATTGTTTCACTCGACTTTAGCCAGATTGCCTATAAGAAGGAAGGGGAATCTTGTTAAATGAGGTATGTTTTCTCTTTTTCTGCTCAACACCTTCATCTAATTTTTTCTCTTTTTCAAAAATAAAGCAGTAGTTGTGCAAATAAGAAAGGGAGCTCTACGATATGCTTTGGTCAATAACATTCTATATTATAGATAGATCATTGATAAATATGACTATGATGCTTGGGACCATTGACATTGATAACTTTGTAGTTAAAGTTTATAAAGGATTTTGCAGCACACAACTGTTAGGACCCAAAATGGTGATGAATTTTAAAAGAATGGGTCAGTCATGCAATGAATGTCAAACCCACAAAGACACATAATACACTAACCACCAAAATCTATTTCACCCAATAATAGTGTCCTAGCAATTTGTGTATTGGGGCTTGAATAGAAAATACCCTATTGATTTGTCATCTGTTATGATGAAAAATCCCCATTTAGATGGGGGCATTTTTTTATTTTGTTTCTACCGATATCTTGCGTTCTAAGTCTTTATCCTCACATATTACTATTTATCGTCAGAATTTTCCTTTTGCAAGAAAAAATTAGGCATGTGGAACAATTTACATCTTAGTCCTGTAGACTTGTGTAGTTTGCTGGCATGGTATGAATGTATGCTGCTAATTCATTGTGAAAATGGTGCAGACAGTTTTACATTTTTAATGAAGCGCATTGCAAATTAGCAATGAATTGAGTCATATTATCTACCATTAAAAAATAACATCAAATGCAAATTGTGCAAATATAATTCAGCTACTTATTTTGATTTTTTATCAAATTTTTAACCAGATGGCCTATTTGAATTTATTACTTCATTTTATTTTTTGAATTAGTTAAAAAATATGTAACTAAAGAAGGGGACTAGTGGATTTAATTTAATAAACGAGCAATTAAATAGTCGAGCAATACTACCATAAGCAATTGGGGTTTTATCAGATGCTAATGCTTTGATCATGGAGAAGGTGTTAGTTAAAATGCCGATTTTTACCAAATTATATATATATATATATATATATATATATATATATATATAAAAGAAAGAAATGGCGGGAGACTATGATACGAGCTCCAACCATCCCTCATGCGCCTATTATTCAAGGATCACTATAATTCAAGGATCACATGCTACACTCAGGGAGAATCGAATCCCAGATTAGAGGGGACTAAAAACTGACAACTAGATGTCCGACCAACTGATCTGAGTATACGACAATCAATATGCGGCGCGCGCGCGCACACACACAGATATATATATATATATATATATATATATATATATATATATATATATATATATATATATATATATATATATATATATATATATATATATATAAACTTCATTATTTGTTGGAAATCTAATTTTTAATCATGTGATGTAGAACAGGGAGTGAATTATCAATCAATTAGGTAATTTTAAAATTTCATATTATTTGAGAAAAATATTCTTTTATATATATATATATATATATAAAAGTTTATGCATTATTTATCATCTACTGAAATTTTAGAATTTCTTGCGATCTAAATTTTTATTTCACAAGTTAGTCAATCATGCCAGATTTCTGTGTGTTTGATGATGTAAGATTATGAGCGGTTCTTTTTTGTTTCTTTTTTTAGCATTTTCTGTATCCTTAAAGGTCATTATAAGAAAGTTTATGTATCATAGTTATATGTTGAAAATTTAAAATATCACGTGAGTTGGCAGCCATGTAACCTCTTAAATAGGTCTATTTAAATTTTTTTTTTTTATAAATATATTTCAAGACATGACGACAACATGATTTCAGCCACTCCTGTTGCATGGATTGTTAATAGGCATAGAAATTGACGCGTTTATTAAAATTTTATCATTATTCATGTGCTAGATAATCTATATAACCCTTTGTATATTGGGGGCATTTACATACATATCACCAAAATTTCAATAAATCTCTTCTAGCGGAGGAAAATTTGTGTACGTAAGACGTACGTAATGCTATGTACATCAGTGAGATTATTCTTAAGGTATTGGGGGGTTATATTCGCATTATTTCTCCTGTAACCTCCCTGTAACTTATTTATACCTTCTAGTAAGTTTTGCTTTTCTGTTTTCAGATATTTGTAGATTACAAGAATGTTACAGGGGCTATAATGTGGATATATACCCCCAATACATTCTGAATAACCTTCCTAACATACAAAGGGCTGCGTATGTACGTAATTTTTTCTCCTTCTAGCGGGGCATGCTTCTCTCTATTCAGCTACATTAATAATTTATATCGAATTTAATTTTCTCATTCACCTCTCGCCATAAAAATATGTTTTTTTTATTTCCCAAATAATCTTCATTATATGATTCATGACTTGCAAATTATACGACAAAGTGGATAAAAGAAGTTTTTTCAAAAAGATATTTGAACTATTAAAATAATAATAATGATGGCCAACTTTTTCTTCCCAACCTTTAAAAATTGAGGCATTTACATACATACCACCCAAATCTTATATTTATATATCTAACACCTAAACTTTGCTTTTGACATTTATACCACTTATTTGCTGTGAAATAAAAAATTTGGCTTATATAAATGTAAAAAGGTAAAATTTATGTGTTAGATATCTAAATATGTAGAAATTAGTTCCATGAATGTAAATGCTCTTTTAAAATCTAACATTACATCAACGCCAGAAAGTGATGGAACTCTAAAAAGAATATAGGTTGTGATGTTTGTAGAGTTGGCAGAGATTTCTTTTGGGAGACTCAAGTTCAAAGTACTCCTTAATTGCTAATCACTAATTAATTTCTAACATAATTATTTTAAGGCTAAATTTAACCCAAAAATAAAAAATAGATCATTTATATATTGCAGATGAAGATTTTGTGATGAAAAAATATATTTATTTGAAATATAAATCTAAAGTCATAATTATTTCTAGACCAACAAATAAATTATAAAGCACGTTTGTTGAACTCAAGCAATAAATAAGCCATCACGTATCAAGCCAATTGAAAGAACATTAATTTCCATGCGCTTAAGCACATGTATATGCATGAAGGAGACCCAGCACATGCATGTGTCTTCTTACTTACAAGCCACTCAGTGCATATAAATGACATTAATTCTTTTTACATTGTTTAAAAACATGATTATTGTGTGCTCACACAACCACATCAACGACTCCTCACTTATCCAACTAGGCATCTCTCAACTTCATTGATACCACTCTTGTATACCCTTTTTCGCTAGCTTCTTCTACCTACCACTCTTATACCCCGACAACACCCACACCTTGTAAACTCGTGCCAAGATAGGAAATCTTAAAACCCAAAAAAACTCATAAACTTATTTTATCAGGTTAGTCGAATCGATAATCCAACTTCTTACACCCAAGTCACCAAATCTTGTTGTTGGCATCATTCAAAGTCTATCAAATTCTTTGTTCTCTAGCAATGAAGAACTTGGTCTATTGTACCTCCCTCTTCGAATCAACATGTTATAGGTTGCCAATGGAAGCTCAATGGTCCAATCAATGATAAGGTACTAACTTTAATCACACATTCGAATGTTTCCATTGTTTGTTACAAGACATGGATGGTAGCTCAATGATCCAACCAATGATAAGGTATTAACTTGAACCACACATTCAACCCAATTGCTAAGATGTAAAAAAGTTAGATGCATCATTATGTAGCTCCTTAATTCAACTGATCTGTGTTTCAATTTGATGTGAATAATGCCTTTTTACACGCATGACACTCTGTATAATATAATATATATGAAACAATATCCTGATTTTCAAGTAAGCCTAATTTATAATGGTATATACAACCTTAACGGACACCTCGATAATGGTTCTTAACCTTCTCTTCCTATGTGCACTAACAATGTTTCATTTCTAGTATACATGGTTCTTTCCTCAAATAAATTGATGGCAACATACAACTTTTCCTCCTTATCTATGTTGATGGTTTCTTGATAACTAGTAAAAAATGAATCAGTCTCATCCAAACATATAACCAAACTACAATGCCAATTCAACCTTAAATTATTTGGAAATATATCATATTCCTTTACTTATAGGTAACATTTACTCCATTTAGTTATCTTCTTCATCAAATGAAATATTTCCATGACCTTTTATAAAAATCAAGCATGGCTGACTGCAAGCCCACTCAACCACCAATTTCGACAAAACCATCCACAATCCACTCATCCCACTTCCTACCGTCTTCTAGTTGGCTCAATGCAATGCTTAACTATCACAAGAATATACATAGTTTATACAATCAATCAACTTTGTCAATGTATTCACAACCCATCTTCTGTTCACTATGAACTCCTAAAACATCTACTTTGTCATATTAAAGGTAACACCAACCTCAACCTACCCATTAACAAAAGTGACATCAACCTAAATTCAAACTCAAATTGTAACTAGGCTATTAATTCAACTAACTGCAAATCCACCACTGGATATTGCAGTTTTCTTAAAAACATTACCATATCTAAAGTATGAATAAATAACCCATAGTTGCAAAATCATACACAAGCAGAATAATGAGCTCTTTCGATGGCTGTCACGAACATCGTGTGGCTATGACGACATCACCATGATTTTTAAATTCCTATTTTTATCCCTACTCTACTATGGTGCGATAACACCTCAACAATGACTCTCACCAATAGTCCTGTCTTTGATGCTTTCACTAAACATATTGAAATAGATTATAACTTCATTTGGTTATACATTATATCCATTGAAATTCACCATATCTGTACTCTAGACCGATCAACATATATCTTATGCAAACCTTTGCCACTCAATTCATCCAATTACATGATAAGCTGAATTTCCAACCATCAGAGTCTCACCTTGAGGGGCTACGATAAGAGTACACTATGTGATAAGGTGTCTTAGCTACCAACCAATTCATCTTAATTTTCAAAAATCCTCTTCCTCAACCATCATCCAATCATTCATCTAGTCATATAGATGAATAATTGCCTCTGCTCTCTACACAGAGAATGATCCCCATCCTACCTACATATGCAATGTCTGCATACAATTTAGTTTTGAAAAAAAATGAAATGAAATATAGTTTTAATACATTTCTTTATTACTCTTGCTCTAGTTTGCAATTGAACTTTATGTACGGATAAATACATCTTACCATTGATTTATTCTTATTTATTATAGATTTTGAAATTTTCTAAATATTTATCACTATTCGATTGAAGATGTATATTTTTCTTAAAGAGATAATATGCTTATGGACCCCAAAATTTTGATTAATTAATCTTTTATTTTTACCCATCACATAAATATTTAGAAAATTTGAAATATCAATTTCTAAATTCAATTAAAATAGTTCTAAGAATTCATCACATCATTTAACAATTAAATATTATTTGGATCATTTAAAAACTAAATTAATAAAAATAATACTATTATTAGTACTAAAATTGGAAAAAGCTAACATTCTACCATCTGGTCAAAATATATTATCTTATCTTAAAAACCAAATTCATTGATCATGGTGATAAATTCCCTAAATTTGAGTATTATCTTTCATGTATCATAAGAATTACATTTTTTATTTGCACACATATTTCTTAATAAACAAACCTAATATTTATTCTAGATTCAACTAAAAAATATTTATCATATCAATAAATATGTACACATAATAACTAAATATGAAGCATCATAGCAATATAAAGTTTCATTAATAATATTCATCTTTATAATAAAATTAACTAAAATAACCAGGCCTCATATAGTCTACATGATCCTTGAACATTTATGATGACATGCCTTTAGTAAAAGTGTCAGTTATCATAAGTTTAGTGCTTATGTACAAAATAATTACAATATTTTTTAATCATCTTCTATTATGACCAAGTACTTAATGTCATTATATCTCTTTTGATTATCACTTTTGTTATTCTTAATAAAAAAAATTGCAACTAAATAATCAAAATATATTTATAATAGCCTAGACATAGAATTGACAAGTCTAAGAGTAGGAATGAAATACTTCAATCACACCTTATGCAATATAGCCTCAAAATATGACACAAATTCAACCTTCATAGTGAAAGTATCAACTAAGGTTTGCTTGATGCTCCTTCAAACACAACTCTACCAACAAATTGAAGGATATATCTAAATATTAATTTTTGGGAATCAATACAACCAACAAAGTTAGAATTAGAGTAGACATTCATCTCTAAGCTATTAATCTATTCATACATGGGTAAGTATTCTTTGATACCATAAAGATAACTTGTCACCTTCTTTGCAACTCACCAGTGGTACATGTATGGATTACGTTGATATATTTTTATTGTATTCAACTATAAATGTTGGGCCAGATCTTGTGCAAACATGAACATATATTATTATACTAATAATTGAAGAATATGTAATAATTTTTATTTTGTCCCTTTTGAGCTCATTTTTGGGAACTGATTGAGATTTTCACGCTTTACAATATGAGCTACACTTGGTAAATAATCCTTGATTTTGAATCTTTCTAAAATTTTAATGATACGTGTCTCCTTAGATAGACCTAAAAGGGATGTAAATCTTTCTCTCTATATTTATATTAAAGGAGATGCCCACAAAGATAGTAAGATCAATTACTAAGACATTCTTCAAGAAGTAGTGTAGTTGAGATATCCAGGATTTCTTAAGTGCAATGTAATTTTGTTCAATTGTGAGCATTTTGAACACTGAACCTATTTGATATCATTAAAGTTAAATTGAACAAAAAGTATGTGAATTTTGATCCATTTATTCTAACATGCCAAGCTAGTCAGGTTTATTATTTTAGATAGCTGGTAGAACAAGTGATAAAATATATTAGGTTGTTGTTATAAAGACTATACCTAGAGGGACTACTTGGGTACAAAGCATTATTGAAATTGCTCATAATTAATAAGAAATGTCAAATATATGTATTCAAGTTGATTTTATTGAGTAAGAGATTGCCCTAGAGGATGTCTATGGGGCATATGAAGAGGTTACTCAAATTATGGATAATTTTGAAGATGATATGATTGAATAAATTTTAAGTTCATCATCAACTAATTTATCTACGAAATAAAAGAAGATTAGTATATGAATTTAGATTTTTGCTCTTTTCTTCTTTTACCTCTTGCAGTACTAGCTTTTATTATTTGCATTATATGTTTTTCATCTTCCTATTTTTATTTTTAGTGCTTTTACTTCAGGTGTTTCTTGAACTTATTTATGCTAATTTTTATCTTAATTATATGTTTTTCTTTTACTTTTAGTATTTTTACTTCTAGTGTGTCGTGCTTGTACATATGGTGTGTCATGTTTTTACTTGTTTAGAGCTTATGCTTATATTGTTTCCTACTTGTAGTTAGTTTGATAAATTTATTTCTTCTTACTATAGATTGCTTTAAGTCGGATGGGAGCAACCATCTCAAAGGCAGGTACAGTCTAGTGTGACATATTGACACGCCTAAAAATGTGCTACTTTATTATATACATTTTATGCTCATTTTTTATGATATTACACTTTAATGGAATATATTTTACATGTTATTGGTTTCACGTACAAAATATGGAGTTTTGGAGAAAATGGAGCATAAATGGTGTAATTTGGAGTCAAGTGGAGCAAGGTATAACACATGGAGCAGATTGGAGCTGAAATAGGACGAAATTGAGCGAAACGGAAACAAACAGGTGTTGACAGCAGGGTGGCATCTTGGCGCCAGAAACAATTGTGGACGTGTTCTAGACGCTTCAAGGAGGTTTTAGGCAGCTTTTGGCTCTTGGAAAGGCACATTTTAGCATTTGAAAGTCTTGGAATCTCCAAGAACACCTAGAGGTCGTAGATAGGAGTAGAAAATTTAAATTTCTGCATTTTCTGAAGAGATTGGTGAAGGATTTTGAGAGATATCTGTAAGAGATTGTATGAGCTTTGCGTGGATCAGTAGTAGACTTTGTTGAAGAGATTTTCATCTTTCTTTCATGGGAAAAAAAAAAACTAAATATTGTGTTCATCATTATTTTATAATTGTTGTAAATACTTATCTAGTGAATTTGCTTTGATTTAAATAAAGTTTTCTATTGTGTATTTTTCATACTTAGTGAGTAGTTTTCCTTACTCTTTCTCCTTATGATGAGATTAAATCATTTGTAGGATTAGAATTGTTTAAGATTTCTCTAATTTCATACTTATGATGATTCATTACTTCACACTTAATTTATATATTCGATCTGATCAATTGGTATGTTAAAATTTATTATGAATCCATAATGACCCGGGAGGGCTATGTGTTTCTCAATTAATAAGAATCATATTAATCTCGTGGGTGAGAAGAAAATCCATGAGTTAGTGCAAATTGATAGGGAGATAAATTGTGATGGATGTAAATGGGTGATTTAGGGTGACGAGCTAAAACATTTATCAATTTGATATAGAGTTGGAATCTAAGGACCTGCTAGTTCTATCGAGAGGGCACAGTGGGTAATCTAGAAGTGAGAGACTAGAACCTATACATCATAACTTGTGATTTAGGAACTTACTTTAGATTAATCGTTGTTCTTTATGCACACGAGAGAGGGTAAAGAATATATCTGCTCCCATTTGACACCAAACTACATTTAACTTTTAAACCTTTAATTCTTACACTGATTATGATCTCATTGCAAGAGGAAATAGATTTTGATTATATAAGACCTTTTCAAAATTTAATCAGTCTCCTTAAATAAAGTTTTTTTAATTTAGTCAACTTTAATTTTAGAGTAAATTAATGAATTTAGGAAAATCAAATTTTTCAAAAATTCGAAACTAAGACATGATATTAATAGATTAGAATTAGCTTAAGAGATTTCTTACCTCGCTTCCCTATGAGAATGATATTGGGGGTGGTTTTTAAAGAAAGTCCGATATTAATTGAAACAATATATATATTTGCGTAAAACCTATAGTGTGTAAAATATAAATTAATTTTAAATCCTATAACATATCTATTCTGCACACTAGCCGCCTAAAGAAATCTGGTCAAGTTTTTGGCCAAGAAACTAAATAATAGTGTAATTGCGGGTCAGGTCACATATCAAAGGAAGAAGCATGTTGTTTCACACTCTTCATATACTTGTAGTGTTATGACAATGAGCTTTATCAACCACGACATCGACACTCACGAGATCTTCTACTTCCATTAGGCTTGCTACTCATATTAGGTTTGAAGCTCCTATCCGACCTCTTGATCCTGCCATACCAATTGTTACCACATCTTCAATGCAAGCATAAAGCCACCATAGCCCCCCCTCAGCTCCCGTCTCTTCAAGGAAGGACACCTCAGAATGCTTATACATTAGGTCCTATAGAGATTTATGAGTAATTTGAACTTATAATAAAATGTATTAGTTTTTCCTATAACTTATGACTAATATTTTTGCTTTACATTCTATCCTTCTAGACAGTTCGCTGTCCATACCATGGGGATAATTAAAATATAAATATGATGCTTTGTATCTCTCATGGAGGAAGATTGATCAAGGTTTAAGATATGTGGTATATGCAACTTGAGATAAAATTAATGAATTTTGAATTAAGATTATAAAGATTTTTATATTAATAAAATTGCTTCATAATTGATTTGCAAAAGCTTTTATGTTGGGATCCTACGCAACATCAGCAAATCTAGCATAACTTGAGGATCAGGACAAGCATCAAATGAGGGATATGTTTAATGTGATACATAAGAAGGACGTGCAACCTATCTGGATAATCGAGTATGTATGAGTAGAGTTGAACAGAGTGTGGTCAACTCCAAATTATTAGAGGAAGAGGTAGACAACTCAGTGAAATCAAGGATCCAAGTGTGGTGGCATGGACACATCACTATACATCTGAGGTTTGTTCCCACACACTGAGCACCAGACGATGTTGGTTCAATACTCAACAAGCCATTAATGTAATTATTTTATTCTTACTTTTTTGTATATGTTAACATAGACAAGAGCTTAGACGGGAGTCCACTGATGCCGAGTTACATTCTTGGATGCATCAACACTCAGGAACTCAATAGTGGGTCGACGACAGATCTCAACGTGTAAATGCAAGAAAAATAATTTTTTTATTTCTATAATATACTTAAAATCTTAATGTAAAACACTAATTATTCTTTGGTTTTACTTTAATAGGAGAACTACAAGCACCTGAGGGAGACCTAGAGTTAGAACCCGATAGGTCTTGACAGTTGTAGTAGTCAGTCTCTATCTGACCATTCTAATTTTGAGTTCTGGAAGGCAGCTGTTGGGATGAAGAAGGGGATGGGATGAAGAAGGGGAGGGTCTTCGACTGGACGCTCATGGATTTGTCTACGAGGTCGAGCACTCCCGTTTAACTCAGAGTCAAAGGTAGTCGTCATCATCAACTAATGACAAACTTGTCAAGCGTGTGGCTGAATTAGCTAAGTTATAAGAGAAATACAATGTTGATTTGCTTGCCATTAATGAAAGATTTGAGATGCCCGAGGCCATCATTGTGTACCTGCAACACAATGTACAACATCGTGGCAAACAAGGTCTTAGTGATGTGGAGTAGGAAGAGGAAGATGAGAAAAATGATGATGCCCCGTAAGGGTTTTATGCTTTTTTATTTTATATTTGGATGAAAAATTTTATAAATATTTATTTTTCGGACATTTTAGGAATTCAAGTAATAGATTATTTGCCTAAACATGACAAATTTGAAGATTATTTGCCCCTTCAATTAATTTTGCTAGACACTTAATTATACTTTAAATATAAATAAATAGATCATACACACACATATACATACATAGTATGTATGTATGTATGTATGTATGTCAATATGTTGATCTGTTAATGAATAAAGAAGGTTTTTGAACAGCTATACCAAGTGCTTTTGACAAATAGACAACTTATTAAATAGACTATTATTTTATTGGAAATGACTCTATTATGCCTCAAACCTACCTACTTGAGATATTCCTCGTATCAGCAGAGGATGCGTTGCTTCCTTAGCTGTGCCGAGCTGTAAATGACAAGACGCCTGCTCATTTATTTTCTATCACTCACTCACTAACTTGGGTTATGCATGTTGGCCATTTTATTTTTGTTTGGGATAAAGTAAAATGATGATGTGTTATATTAGTTATGTTTATACTGAAAGTTCAGTTTGAGTACATTCTAATGGAAATTCACAATAAATGCCTGCAAATATTTAGATAAATTTATTCAAATTTTAATAATTTATTTTCAAAATGATTATAAATGTCTTTATATAATTTTTTTGGTATAAATTTGAAACAAAGTTGAATTTACAAAATAGAAAAAAAGGTTGAATTTGCAAAATATGATATCTAATGATACATAATTTTAAAGTTATGTGTGATATTATGTGAGCTTATTCAATCAGATCTCAATATAAGTTGGATCCAAATTGATTTGATAGATACAACATCAAGACGAGATTACTCGTGATTAGCGTAAAGAAATATAATGTGAACAAGGGAGGGTTAGAGATTTGAGGTTGTTGTAAAAAAATGACGATAATAAAATAAAAAAATTAGATCAAGAAAATTTGCGAATGAGAAAATAGAGAAACACAAAAATTTGCGTGGTTTAACAAGTTGCCTATGTTCACGGAGTTGCAGAGAATTTTATTGCTTGAGAAATTACACTGCCGATCACGTTGACTTACAAAAATCTCTCTCTTCCTCTCTCTCTGTCCTCACCTTCTCTCTCTCTCTCTCTCTTTGTCACTACCCGTGAGACACCTCACATGAAGAAGACAAAAAAGAAATGGAGAGAAGAAGCACCTTGTTGTTGCTTTCTTTATGGCTCACCGCAAGCCAAATCCAAAAGGCTATGATTGAGACATAGACAAACTTAAAACTGAAATGTTTGATGTATGATAATGGTGGTGAGAACACTAATAGTGAGTTAAAAGATTATTGTGTATCTCAGGGCATCAAAATGAAGAAGAACATTCCAAAGACACCACATAATAATGATGTTGCAGAGCACATGAACAAGACAATTAATAAGCGGGCTAGAAGCATAAGATTGCATGCCAGACTACTACCTACTTTCTTGGCAAAAATGGTCAACACTGCAGTTTATGTGATCAACAGAAGACCATCAGTTCCATGAGATTGTGAATTGCCTGAGGAGGTCTGGAGTGGGAAAATGTCAAATTTTTTCACCTTAGAACCTTTGGATGTCTTTCTTATGTTCTAATTAATCCTGATGCTCAAATAAACTTGAGGCTAAGTTAACGAAGAGAGATAAAGTTTTCTTGTAAGTTGACGTGATCGACGGTGTAATTCCTCAAGCAATAAAATCCTCTGCAAGTCCATGGACGTAGGCAATTTGTCGAACCACATAAATCTGTGTGTTTCTCTGTTTTCTGGTTTGCGAATTTTCTTGATCCATTTTTTGCTTTATTGTCGTCGTTTTTTACAACAATTTATATCAAAGCCTTGGTTCGAATCTGAGGAAGAATGATGGCTGGAGATGAAGCGAAAGTTTCAGGGATCGAGCAATTTGATGGCAGAGATTTTGGTTACTCGAAAATGTAGATAGAGGACTACCTCTATGTGAAGAAACTTCATCTTCTGTTATTGGGGAAAATACCAGAAAAGATGGATGAGGCTGATTGGAATTTGTTAGATCGACAATTTCTGGGAGTTATTTGATTAACTCTGTCGAGTTTTGTTGTACACAACGTCATCAAGGAAATGAAAACTACAAATCTCATGACAGCCCTGTGAGGTATGTACGAAAAGCCGTTAGTGAATAACAACGTGCATATGATGAAGAAGTTATTCAATTTAAAGATAGCAGAATGTATGTTTGTTGTACATCATCTGAATGATCATAATATTATCACAAATCAATTATCGTCGGTGAAAATTGAATTTGTTGATGAGATACGTGCATTGATACTGTTGGCTTCATTGCCAAATAGTTAGGAAGCAAAGACGATGGTTGTTAGCAATTCTGCAAGTAAATCTAAAATGAAATATGATGATATTCATGATTTGATTTTGGTTGAGGAGGTGTGCAAGAAAGATTCTAGCGAGATCTCACGTTTGAGTTTGTCACTGAATGTTAATTTCAGAGGGAGATCACATGACATAAACTCAAACAGAGGAAGATCAAAATCAAAGCATAGAGACAAGAGCAAAGCAAAGCATTGCCAGCAAGCAACTTGTTGGAATTGTGGAAAAGTTGGTCACATAAAAAGAAACTGCAGAAATCCCAATAAAACAGAGAATGATAGCTCAAATATGGTAACTAAAGAAGCACAAAATGCACTACTGCTGATATTTCATAGCTCTATTAATGAGTGTATACTGGATTTAAAAGCTTCTTTTTATACAACTTTCCATCGGGAATTGATGCAAAATTATGTTGCAGGTGACTTTGGGAAAATATATCTAACAGATGGAGAAGCTCTGAACGTGATAGGAATGAGAGAAATTGTCATTACACTTCCAAACAAGAACAAGTGGCACATTGCTGAAATGAAGAAAAATCTCATTTATATTGGGCAGCTCAATGAGTGTGGACATTTAGTAGTGTTCTCAGATAACACCGGGAAGGTTACTAAAGAAGCTTTGGTACTGCCTCAGGGCAAGAAAAAAAGTATGTTATATATTACTACTAGTTTAATTAACAGTGTTGATACTATCGTTATAGAGAGCACAACAAAGTTGTGGCATTGCAGACTTGACCACATGAGTTAGAGGGATATGAAAGAATTCAACCTAGAGGGAAGCTACCAGAATTGAAGTCAGCTGATCTCAACATGTGTGAGAGTTGCATCATGGGAAAACATAGGAATGTCAGTTTCTTAAAAAGTGGTAGAATGCCGAAGGCAGGAAAACTGGATCTTGTACACACGAATGTGTGAGGACCTTCTTCAGTGGCATCTTTTGGAGGCTCTCGTTACTACGTCACATTCATTGATGATCATAGCAGAAAGGTATGGGTTTATTTCTTGAATCATAAATCTGTGTGCTTGATTATCTCTTTTCTACAAATTTTCTCATTCCATTTTTTGCTTTATTGTCTTCGTTTTCACAATAGGGCTAGGTTCATATTAATGTTCAGATTCCACACTTTATGGTCGTAGGGCTCAAGTGCCTCTTTTCTTTATGTGACCCACATTTATATTTTCCAAAATATAATCACTACATAAATTAAAATAGTATGTATTATCATAATGGTTCATAATAACATCCAGTATTGAGGCATGTGTTGTGGTGCATCCGTAGTTTGTAATGCCTTTAGTGGCTTAAATGATCTAATAATGCTCTCAATCATTAATTAAAAAAAGTAGTTGATGAGTTTGCAGAGTGCCAAATTAGTTAAGGCCAATTTAGCTATGGATAAAGCCAAATTGGTTAGAAGATGATCTTATGGTTCTATCTTCAAGAGCCTTTGGTGGAATTTAGCGTCAGTTGGGCCTATGCAAAAGAGCATTAAATAAGATCAGAACTCTTGATATTGCCATTGTTGAATTTTTTAATTGTTCTAATAAGTTACAAGTTGTCATGGACCTGAGGTTAGTTCATGCGTTGTTGAACCACCTTACCCAGACATGCATAGTTGTAGGTTAGTAGGTAAAAAACAGGTCAACAAATGGGTGTGATCTAAATTCAACCGGAAATCAACATTATATGTTTAACAACCCAAACTCTCACTCATTAAAAACGTGTTTTTGCTGGCCTGCTAAATACATCATGATTTGTTCCATTGATGTAACTTCCTTAGAGGTCACCAATCCCATGTGTGTCTCCATATGAGCAAGCTTAATTTTGGAGTTTCTAATGTAATTCCAACCATTACACCAATAGACAACTCATTGTTTAAAAGTTCCACTTCATTCTATTTAAATTGTTTCTCAAAATCTCCACTAAAATAACTAATGTACTCATCATTGTACTTAGCCTAAAATCATTCAACATGGCCCTTACACATTCAAGTGGTGTCCCTCTTGGTGTAGCAAGTTGTGTTGCATGACACTTAGCTCTCACTTTTATGCTAATTTAACATTGATAACATTTGTAAGTGCCCTAACTTTCAAACATTGAAATATTATTAGCATTAGCCTAATTTCCTCACAGTTTTGCCTAATTGGTATAACATTACAAGTAGTCACCCATCCTGAAGTTCTCCCATATGAGCATGCTTAACGTTTAAGTTTCAAATAAAATTTTAATTGTTTAGCTTCATGTTACATAAGGGGTTTCATAGCAAGATTGTTGGTCAATATGTTATGAAATTTATACGATCATTCACTACATAAAAAACCAATTTGAAATAGTACTCACAAAATTTTATCATTATAACTCACACTCTTAATAAAAGAATTATTTTAAACATTTTTACAATTTCTCCTCTTAATATATGATTTCTTCCTTCTTCAACTATGTACTTTCACATAGGGAAAGGTAAAAAATCCTGGTAGTGGTTGAAAACTTTGCTTAAATATTTGCATCAAGTTTTTAAACATGTAGTTAAGTATTTTTAATACTTAAATATTATGGGCATATGACTAAAATAATTATTTATTAATTTCTATTTGCACAAGAAAATTTTTTTCTTATGAAAATAAATTTTTGGGAAATTTAGACAAACATTGGGACATTAGAATTTGGTGATGGTCTAAAAAGGTTTAAACTTCATTCAAACTTGGTTTGAATGTTCAAATGTTATTTTTACATTTTCAATATGATTTGAATGATATTCAAATTTTTCTCAAATCTCTTCTGTTTATTTATCAAATATATTCAAATCTAATTTAAGAAAGTTCAAATAATGCTCAAACGTCATTTGGATCATATTTGATCTTTGATTGAACATGCATTAAACCTTAACAAGGCCTTTCTCAGTATCAATTTAAATAAGCTTCCAAACAAGTGAAAAGGATTACCATTTTTAAACCAAACAGTGTTCTTCTTTTCAGGCTTAATATTTGTTGAACTAAATACTAATATTCATGTATCACTGTAAATAACAAAATATCAATATTTTTATGTTATATGATGGAGAATGGAAAGGATATAATCAATTGTGCTGGTCATTTTGAACAAAAGTTTGATTGCATTAAGAATAATTAACCCCAAAATCTTGTTAGCGACTTACAAAAAAATAATTATCTTTGAAGTTGGATGTGGTATACTATTTTTGTGGATCACAATGTATAACATTAATTTCTCCAACATAAATTAATAAGAACTATGGCCTTGCATCCTTTTTCAACAGGACTTCTATACCTATTTAACATCATTCCCTTATTTATGTATTAAACATATAAAAAGTAATTTACTGATAGATTAAAGCCAAGTTAACTCAAATATACTTGAATGGAAAGAATAAGTGCTAATAATAATGAAGTGTAATGTAAGGTCAATCAATCCAATGCACCTAATGATACACCACAAATTAATTTTATAGAACATAAAATGTAATGATTAAAATAAACATGAAAAGTGATATCACTGCTTAAACATCTATCATAGAATAGAAATGCTCAATGTGATCCAAGTTAGACTACTAAACAAATGAAGTCTTTTTAATTTTTCATGTGGTTGGGGAGAGAAGCAAAATTTAATAAGAAAAGTTGAATTCTTCTTACCCTAAAATAGAAAATTATTAAGAAAATATTAATTTCAATGTTGTTAATATAATAGGCTCATGTTCAAGGCTTTCAAAATTATAAATAAAATTGGACACCTTTTAAAGATTAGATAATTCGAGGAAGTTATATCTATATATAATGAAATAAAATTTTGTATTCAAGGCTGAAAAAAAGGATAATTGAAACATTAATTTTGCCTTTTAAATTATTCAAGGTGCATATAATAAAATAAATTGGCACAATTAGACTTCCTAAAATTTCAAAAACTAATAGTATAATACACTTGTTCTCAAGGTGTTAAAGACTATGAAGGTGCTTACCTTTGCTGTAATAGACATATAAATAAGGGCAATCATGTTATATTCGACTAAAATTTTTAAGAAAGATTATGAGATTAATTTATCATATGAAAAATTTTGACGGTGTAGTGAGTATGCTATGATTTAGGTATAAGGTTTCCTTGAAGTATTTTTTTTTAAAATTACAACCTCATATTTCCATATTAAATAACAAAATACAAACACAAAGATTAATCATTCACATAACCCTAAAAAAACTTCAAGTATATTACTTATCTTTGGGTATTTAAATTCAAGGGTTCAAAGATAAATGTCATCTTGCTCTATATGTTAATAGAGTGTTTCTTAAAAAAGTTATATGGCTTCTTATGCAACTTTTCAAAAAGCACTTAATATATTTAAAATATAGCTAATAATGCTTTTAAAATTTATTTAGAGAAGTAAATTTATTATAAAAGGATATATGATTTATCTGTTATCAAAAGAGACATGAATATATCTTTTTCTAAGAGACTATGAATATTAGTTAGGTTCAACTAAGAAATCTCAAGAAAGTAATGGTGTTATATCCACAAAGATTTTAATTCTAGTTCAAAACTTCATATGTTTTGATCGAGGGTTTTTTAAGGTTTGGTATGCTATGATAAAGAACTTTATGTAGTAGAGAATTTATTAGAAATCATATGATGCAAAAACTTCAAAGAATTGATTGGTAAATTTGATATTTTTTTTATGCAATTATAAAGAAATTGAGAAGATGAGGAAACCAAGTGATGGTGAGGTGGGGGAATGGTTTGTAGGGATGGAGGAAAAGTGGTGGAAGGGTAGGACAAGGCTGGCAGAGTGAGGATTAGGTGGTCAATATTTTGTTGAGTTTTCTTTGCTAAGGATGGATGTGTTTTATTTATGACCTCCAAATTAACATTTTGAGATTCTAGGTAACTATAATAGAAATATTATAAGTTAATTGGTTAATTGTGGGAGAGTTATGGTACTTACACGTGAGGTGCCTATGGTGAACATAAAGCAAAATTTTTTCTTCGGGAAAGTGTTTGGGTTTTTTTTTTTTAATGAAGAGGCATGGCTTCAAAGATAAACCCTTTATTAAGTTCCTATAAAATTTGGAAGGGTATTTCTCAAATAATATAAATTGAGATGAGTATATCTAGGGCTCTCAAACCTCAATATGATTGACTCTCAAATTAGTCTCAAAGGTTAGTTATAAACAATCACACATGAGCATAATTTTCAAACAATTAAAAAGAATTGATAGTTGAATCATGAAGCATAAAAAATAAATAAGAAAAAAGAGAGAAACCTATATGAATTATTTAAATTTTCTTCAATAAAATCTCAATCATAAAAGATTGTAGCCAATAGTTAATGCATTCAAATCATAAATTTGAAATTGAATTAATAGGTCAAAGTTTGAGAGATCTAATAAAACATTTAAAATTTATATGTACATCTTAATATTTGGTTGCTAGAAATATTTTGAAAATGATTTTGGAATTTAAAAAAAATCTTGAACTACTTATATGCTTGAATAGACCAATTGCATAAATAAAAGAAAACATAATAGAGTAAGAGAATATAAAAATAATTTAAATTTCTCAATTGCTCTTATTTATGATCTGGTTGTGGGCATACTTGATTAATTTGCATAATCAATTCTCTCCTTATTGAACTCTACTCAAAGAGTTAAACGTTTTTTAGTGAGATGGAGGATAAATGCTTTATATGTCTGTACAAATGAAATATTTGTAGCTATATGTTCATCACATTGTAAAACATATGTAATTGTTATAATTATTATTAATGACTAAAATTATGAAAGAGTTCTTTAAGAAGTGGTTAGTTTGCTAGTCTCAGAGATTTATAAATTTATTAGTTTGTAATCTATTAGTTGCATTGAAAATAGAAATAAAAAGCATATCTATAGACTAACTCATAGGGAAGTCATTCAATCTAAGGGCTTTATTTATTTATTTATTATTATTATTTTGTAGTTTTATATAGCAAGACTGAGTGTAAGATAAAACAAATGCTATTAGAACACTCATATGATGCATATCTATAATAAATAGCCTGCATATAGTGATCAATATTTTAATTCATATCGTTTTAATACCTTTAAGTAAAGAACATGCAAGTTCTGCACTGGTAATAACATAGGGAAAAAAAATGTTTGATAAATGTTTAGTTGACTCTTGGGAAGCCAGCCCTACATTATATAATAGTGATTTCATGGCAGAAAATAGAAGAGTTAGAGTGAATTAGAGAGTAGTGGCGCGAGAGTAAAGAGAAGATTTTCTTCAAGTGTTGTAAGAGGAGAGAGAAAGTGAGAGATTTCTTCTTCATTATATTTTCTAGAGAGAATTGAGTGGTATTGTAAGAATAGAAAGTGATTCAAAGGAACTTTAAAGGATTTTCTTGGGGAGGAGATTAAGATAAGCTGTTTGTATTTTACTTTTTGTGTTGTATAAACTTATTTTTATATATAAATTCATGTTTTGTTGTATCTTCCTCTTTATCCTTCTCTCTACAATGAGATATAGTCATGTGAAGAATCTAAATTATTTAAAAGTGTTATAATTTTATAATTTTGAAGGTTCAAACTTTGATCTTCATTTACTTATCAATCTGACCAATTAATTTATTAAAATTTGTTGTGAAACATATGATCCGAGAGGACTATGTTTTCTTCAACAAAGTAAGAATCACATTTGATTTCATGAACGAGAATGTAATTCATGGGCTTAAGTACAAATAGACAAGAAATATATTTTGTTGGGCGCAGAATTGAAGATTTTAGAGTGACAAACTAAAATACTCAATTTGGTCCAGATGTTTAGAAACTAAACCGAGATATTAGACCTCAAGTGAGGGGAACGTGGAAACTCTAAAGGGAGAGCCAGTATCTTCCCAGCATAATCACAGATTTAGGGACCAAACTCTGAATTAGCCAATGTTCTTTATCGCTCGTAAAGAGGATAAAAAATAAAATTGCTCATATTTTACACAATATAATTTACAAAGATTTAGATTAGTCACTGACTATAACCTCATTGTAAGGGGAATTATACTTTCTTAAATTTGAACTCTTCGCCATAAAACTTAGTTTAGACGCATTTAGATTTAAATTTGAAATTTAGAGATAAGTGTAGTAAACATAGTTTAATTAGTAGCATAAAATAAATTTCAACTGTTATCTTACATAAGTTTTCTATAGTTTAGATATTGTTTCTTTGAGTTATTATGATATGAATTTCTACCTCCCAGGGGATCGATGCTTATGACTTCATTAGAACCCTATATTACTTGTGCGATACGTATACTTGCGTTTGCATCCTAGTGAGATTGTCTTGCATATTTTCTAGATTAGCTGTCCACATATTTAACACCGCATTACGTTTTTGTGTAGCACTAGGGTCGCCACCTCAGGCCTACGCAATCAATGACTTATGAATGCATTCAGTATAAGTTGAATGTTCTGACTTAAGAGTAGCTATTTGAGTCTTACGTGTCAAAGATATATCATTTTTTACTAGAAGGAAATTATCATCGAGTGGATCATTAGAGGGGGTATTGAAATGGATGTCTGAAAGCACAATAGGTATGGACAATTTTTATAAGGCAAACATATAACATCCTTTATATGGAAGACAAACTCTTTAATTATAGGACTAGTAGACGTATCATAAAAATCATCTTCATCCATAATAGGTGTTATAGGGAATATGTAAGATGTATGGTGAATAAAGATATCAAAACATGTGACAAGTCATAAATCACTACAAAATAAGGTGTGGTAGGTAAGCTGAACAAATAAAATTGAAGCAAAGTTTCTATTTAAAAATTAGCAGATGATGGCGTCGTGTTATTTAAAATGAAATTTTCCTTAAAAAAATTGACTTATCTAACTTTAACTTGAAGTTTTAACAAAGCCAACTATAGAATTAAATGTTCTCTTATTAGTATTCTAGTAGGTAAACAAATTTAATGTATTATTTCCATCAATTATTGTGGTGTGTTTCTTTCACCATAAATTCAAACACTTAAAGTTCTATTATTTATAAAACCATAAAGATGCAATGGATTTTAGGTGAAGTGATTGATTTTACTAGCTATGTAGGGAAGCTATGTCACTTATTTTTAATATTAAACATGAATTTCCTTAACATGTTCTGAGATTGTTATATTTGTTAAAAATAAATTGATTATATTTAGTTATGGTAATAAAAAAGAAACTTCCAAATGAGTTAGGATATAAGGTGACTAATGTCTCAAGCACAACATAGGCACTTTAGCTCTATTTGTTAAATTCTCTTAGGTTTGCAGTTCCACAACTCAGCTGTATTTATTTAAAATTTTTTATTTAGGTATAAATTTATTGGGCTCTTAAAATGCAATGTTAAAATAATACAGTAATCTTTATTTTATATGAAGCATGAGTAATGGTTGGGGTTCTAAGTGTGTAACAAGTTTTTTAAAATCTGCTAGCATTTGTGATCAACTAATTTCATTAATATTAATGATCATGCATGACTCAAAACTTGATTATGATACATGTGAATGTACTTCCAATGATTGCATCTTTAAATTACACTTTTGATTTATTTAATACACTTCACATCACATTTAGCTCTTCAAGATGGTGGGTTATTTATAATTGAAACTAATTGCATCAAATTTGGGGGGCTGGCTTCAATCACAATCATTTTATGATTAATCTACTTCATTCCCTTTTGATACATAGAACTACTATAGTTAGTCATGCATCTTTGCTAATCCCAAGTGTTTTATAAAATCTCCAAGTGATGACCAAGCGATGGCTGACCAATTTATGGGTGGATTGATCGCTTGGTAGTGTAGTATTTAGAATAGGTGCATTCTTTTGGTAGTGTATTTTTGGATTGTTAACAACTTATAAATTTTTTTTTTTCTTTTATAGTTGATCATTGCTTTGACAAAGGTTTCTCTTTTTTCTTCATACTATCTTGTTTTGAGGATTTTAGTTGATTATTGCTTTGACAATTCAATCATTTGTCTTGTTTGAATGACTTTGCATGGGAAGAGGCGTCGAGGTGGAAATTAGTGTTTTTTCTTTGAAATGTAGGCAACTTTCTCTTTTCAAAAAATAAAAAAAGAAAACTATCACAATCATCCAAAGGTAACTCAATAAATTTATTTGACCAAATTTTAAGAAAATAAATAAATGTATTAACTCTCAAAAGAGAAGTGAAGCCTACAAGAGTGTTTGGGGGGACCTTAATTTTTTTGAAAAAGATGGTTATAATACTGTGATGGATAAAACAACTTCTTAGAGAGCTGCAGTGAAAATTATAAATATATATGTTTTTTTCAAAACACCACACGAAACCTTTCTTATAACCATCGCACTTTAAGATAACTTTTTACCACATTATTTAAAAAGCAATATGAAAGCAAATCCCAAAACAGAATTGTGATTGCGGTCTGAAACATAACATAATTGGTATAAAATTGTTCCAACAAACCCTTAGAATGAATCCAATTATAATTTTGTAAGCCAAACCAATAATTCCTTTTCTAAGCCTACACCCACCCCTATAATATGTTATTATTTGCAACTTTCTATTCATTGTAATTTTATTAAGAACTTTTTATTGTACCTTTTATAACTCTTTTTACACCCTAAAGCTTAGTTATTTTCCATAACAGGAGCTAAGATACCTCATTATGTCTAGAACTTTATATATCATACATAAATATATAATTAACTTACATTTAACCCATTTTACAGACAAAACTTCCGTCAAGGAACAGTAATTGCACGCAATTCACACCGTTTCTCTCTCTTCCCCTTGCTCTCTCACTCTCTCTCCCATCACAACTACTCCCTCTCTGTGTTGGCTGCGAAGACCTCCGGCGTCTCCCTCCATTACCACACGGCCAAAACTGAACTTAAGCGGCTATGACAAGCCGGTAAACTAATTAATCTGCTGCGCTATTTCATACCGCAACCACACAAACACACCAACAGCACAGAAACAGAGTCGAATCAGGGAATACCTAGCAAACCGCAGCAGCCAATGCGTGAAATCATGGCAAACAAACTAAGAAGTTTTTGCAGCCATCCAAGATCAGATGACGGCCCTCACTTTATCTTCTTGATCAAGATCGTACCTCAGCTTCCCAGATTGGCTCTGCTCCAACCCCATTCACAATTTCCGTGACTTCAAGAATTGGATGGAGAATGAGGGAAAGGGGAATTAAAAGGTAGAAATAAGGGTACCTCAGAAACGATCTGGGCGATGCGGGTTCCCTCGAGGCGGTGATCGCGGGAAGGCGGAGTGACAGAGGGCGAGCAATCGGGAGGGGTTTCGAAGAGAGACAGGGAGAACTGTTTGTAGATGATGCCGACATCGAAGTAGATGAGACCTGAGCTGGGGATGTCAACGCGGATGCCTCGTACGGGGAACCAGAGGAAGAGCTCCTGTGCTGAGAGGCCGGAGATGGAGGCGATCTGTCCGTAGCTGACGGTGCAGGTGATGTTGCGAGCATAGTGAACATCCGTCTCGAATTTTGCGGTGCACTCTTCATCCAAATGAACCTCGAAGTGGCCTTCATCGTCGAGGTGGAATTCGCGTACGCCCTTAGGGAAGAGGCCGCTCGGAAGACCGTGACGTCGCAGAACCTCATAAACGGTCTTCGCCGGAGCCTCCGTCTCCGCCGCCGCCGCTTCTTTCGTCGGAGCGGCGACGAGTATTAGTGGTATGAGGGTGATGAGGAGGGGAAAAGGGTGTCGACCGATCATGCTCTCCGTCTGTCTCCCGCTCAAATCGGGGAGAAAAAGGGTCACGGATTTGAGGAAATCTAGAGAGAGAGAGAAAAGAAGTTTACAAAGAGAATGGAAATCTAGAGAGAGAGAGAGAGAAAGGGGGACGAGGGTGGCAGGACGTCAGGGCAAAGGCAATTATTAATGAGAGTATTGTGGGGACGGACGAGCGGGGGCCAACTTTCACACTATGCCTTAGAATTATTGGGAGATCTGAATATTATTAAATTATTAAATTATTTTTCAAATGAGTAAATATTTATAAATAATTAAATTTCATAATGAATTTTCTCAAATTATTTTTAATAAATTTAAAACTTATTCTTTTACAAAATTAAATCTTAATAGTAACTAGATTAAAAATTAATGATTAATATGAATTTCAAATATGAGTTTTTTTCACAATAAACTCTTAAAATAAATCCCAATTATTTTAAAGTTCAGCTTGAATAGTTTTTCGTGGGGTCTATTTCAACCCATTTTAACTAATTAGAGGATTATTTTGACACTTTTATAAACTCTGGCAGTAAAACAACTCTATGTAAATACCTGAAACTATTTTGGCATTTTACTAATTTTTTAATTAGAGAGAATAATCCATCAATTATTTCACAAACTTTCACATAAATTTATTTCACGAATAATTTAATCTAATTGATTATTGTATATTTTATATTTAATCATGGACTCACCAATGATAATTTTGAATTTTAGTTATTAATACAATTATTTAAAGAGACTTGCTCATGAAAAATTTGGTTTTTTTGGCCCATGCATAATTATTTTTATTTTAATTAATATTTATTTAATGAGAGATGGTCACTTATTATTGATACTAGCATGGGCTCGAATGGATGACAATAGCTACTAGCTAATTTTGGCACATCAAAGATTTTCTCATGTATATATAAATTCTTCTAGCAAATATTTTTGTTCAAGTAATAAAATCTTTACTATTTTGATAGTGGTTAATATACATGAAGTATCAATCACCATGAAATTATGAAGAATATTTGCATACATAGGAC
>NEWO01000271.1:901682-913736 GCA_003013225.1 Phalaenopsis aphrodite
TATACCTGAAAGGAAAACACAAAAATACCTTCCATTAAAGCACAATATCTCAAAAATAGGTATAAAAATGTGACTAAGAACACTATATATTATAGGTGTATCAAAATCCCCAAACTTAAAATATTACTTGTCCTCAAGTGACACTTCAATCTTAAAAAACCAAATAAGTATGTAATGTATATGAGTTTCTTTAGGAGTTACTAAAATTTAGATTTAGAAATATAGTAGTTCAATTTAGAAAAATTATTCAGTAAATGAGACTAACTTAAAATTTAGAAATTTTTAATGTTAAGAAATATAAAAATATGAGTTCATATCTAATTCAAAAATATTCTAGATTTTTCAAATTTAGAATTTAGGCCTTTTATTATCTCTACTTAAAATTTTTTATTTTAAATAATTTTACTCACTATATTATATCACTAAGCTTAAGAGTTTCTCAAGTCTTATACTTTAAGAAAATCAAATGTGAAACCAATTTTTGATTAGGCACTGATCCTTAAGCTTCTCCTCCCTTACAATTTTTTTTTTCAGGTAAGGATTACTATGTTTAAATAGGCCTTTAATAATTTTGAATTCCATTTCTCATTTCCTAAAACAAAGTCTTGATATAAATCTTTTACTTAAAAATATAATAATAGTTTTGAAAAATATTTTAATAAAAGAAATTTAAGTATTAAAAATAAAAGTCTAAATTATCTAAAATTTTCAAAAATACAATTTGTCTTACTAAAGATAGTTACACTATATTAAACATTTTCTACACTAAAAACTTTTAACTTAGAGTTTTTCTTCATTTCTAAAAATTTTAACTAAACTCTCTTACTCATTTTTAAAATCAAATTTTACTTCCCAAATACAATTCTTTTTTTTTTCTTTTCAAATAAAATTCACTTGTAGCACATTTGAGAACAAATAAAATTCAGGTTTTGAAAATATTTTTCATCCCCCCCTCAACTTAAATTTTTAACAGTTTAAACAGTTTAGCATCAGATATATATATATATATATATGCAGGAATGAAAATTAAAATAACATGCTCATAGAAATTTCTATACCCTAATTATACAAGTATAAAACTAAAATCAGGAGTAAAATTAATTTTGATCAAATTTTCTACTATTTTCATTTCAATTCAACATGTAGAGATTTAATAGACTTCTAAATAGTGGGTACAAATATAGAAGCAAACAAACATACTACTTTGACTTCACAATCTCAGCATAAAAACAAACTCACAAACATAATAAAAGAAAAATAAAGGGTAGTAGTTTCTGAAATTTAAATTTAAGATCTAAGTTAGCAAGAATTTCAACTTTTCAAAAGACATAAAATTAAGTTCAATTCTAAACTAACTAAATCACTATACTAAACTCACAACAGCTACTACCCTAGAATTTCAAAAATAAAATACTAACTAACACAAACATCACAATAACGATAAAACATAAAAGTCCAAAACACAACACATAGTTTAAATCAACACATAGATGCAAATGTAACAAGATCAGACCACACAGTCCATAACATAATACAACCATAAAAAATAAAATCTCTCAGTCCTACTCCTTACTCTCTGAATCACAGCTATTCCATGTTTTTGCAGGCTCATAATCAAGATATCGAGGATATGGAGGAAATTGCACTCCTGGGTCACCCCTAATTAGGCTCTCCAGAGACAAGTTAAATTTGTCTTCATAATCACTCTTTTTCTATTATACCTATCAGTATGCTCTACAAAACGCTCTAAATTCTGAACTTTATCAGCGGTATAATTAATATGATTCATCATCTTCTGCAATAATTAATCTTGGGTTTCAATAGACTGACATTTAGATGTAGAATCACGTGAGGTAGATGGTCTAGATGTAGAAGCGACAGAGGTACATGCAACAAACGTCTCCATTCCATAGCTCCTAGAAAATCCTCCTCTCCAGCCAAAAATAGAATGCTCAGAGTAAGTCTTCACATTTAATTTAGTGATGGGCTTTAGAGGAAACAATACTTCCTCCCAGTTATCATATTTTACTTTGGCCTGCTCACATAAAGAAAATATCAAGGAAGCAAATCCCAAACCTACAGTAGTAACAACAGTGACAAAACAGATGATAATATGATAAATCAAAGCTCCTATGTTGATGAGCTTTCTCTCCTGGATACAATAATTTAACGTCGCTCCCTCTCTGGTAACTTCACTGAGATGATTTGTTGGAAGCAGACGAGCAAAAATAAAGCAGTGTCGGGCCTTTGAAGGTGCACTTAACTTTGAAGTTGGGAAGTTGACTCTCCTCTCATTAGTGATCTTCCAGAGTCCTCTTCCAATAGTCAAGTAAGAAATAATCTCTTCTAGTTCAGCCTCAGTCGGACTATAATTTGCATAAAAACATAAAGTATCAGGTGGCAAATGGTAGAACAAATTGATTACCTCTGGTAAAAAAAGTACCAAATTTCCTCGAACCATAACTCTATCGTCTTCAGCCTCAGGGAGGTTTGCATAGAACTCCCTAAGAACAGAAATAACTGCAACAGCACAGAAACAACAGAATCGTTCCCACTGTTGATGAACAATCAGATCTTCCACAACTCCACCTGGATTCTTAAAAAAATGCTCCTGAATCAGTTTTAGTGACTGTAATGCATCACTATACCGATCCTGAGCCTTAGAACTTACAAACTTGCTCGAATCAAAAGGGCTCTTTCCTTTACTTCTCTTCATTCTTTGTGCCAATCTACAAATTTTATAAATTCCAAAAATAACTTCAAAAATCAAGTCAAAACTACTAAACTAAACTTCCAAAAGCACAAACTACACTTTCTATGCAATTTCCATAGAATTTTCCTCATTTTTCACCATGAATAGTAAATTTTGGAATTTCTCCAAATGTACTCAAAATACATGGTGAAAATCCAAAATTTTTGTATAGAAGTAAAACTCTTACCTCAAGAAACTTTAATCTAGCAATTTCTTCTTGATTCCACCAAGAAATATCCACTTAAAAGTGTGCCCTAGCCTTCCAAAATCGTGAACTTGAGAGGAAGAAGACGAGTGAGGGTGAAAAATGGCGTTTTTCGAGTGAAATTTTCACTTTTAATCGTTCGCGAACCGCTTTTCGTGAACCGGCGCTTATGCGTCTCCCTCGCAGGTTAGCTCGAGCTTAAGCGCGAGATGTGGCCCTTAGATACCAATGCACGATTTTCAAAATTTTTAAATTTAAGTAAAATGCATTATTTTTCTAAGTATACCACCCCTAAATGGTCTATTAACACTTAAATGATTATTTTCAACTTCCTATAACTCCCCTCTCTCTCACAATTATCCCATATAACTATTTAAATTCAAAGCTAAAAATAACAAAAATTTTCACACAAACAAACTTATATTAATTCACAAACAAATACAAATACATTTAACACTTAATTCTCACTTCAAAGATTCTTGGATAAGAAAATTTCCTAAATACAAACACTTAACAATCATTTCAAAATTAAATACATAAGTAACACAAACACTAAAAACATGACTTAAACACTACAGACTTAAGAACAACGACTTCTTACACACAAATTCTAACACATAACTCAATTTTATTATTCATTCGTAGGAACAAATTCTTGTCTTTATTCAGTCTCTCCAGAAATATAGAGTTGATAAAACAGACAGGTTATGCATCTCTTGTGCACTTTGACTAATGATCCTCTTTCTTATGGTTTCTTCCTTCTTCTTCAAGTTCATCTCCCATGAAGACATTTTCTCTAAATCTCTCTTTCACTTAGACTTTTAGGGCTAAAAATGATCTTTGGCGAAATTCCGTCACAAACCCTTCTATTTATAGGCCTAAATCATCCTAATAACTTTTAGGCACGTCTAGAAACTGCCTTAGCATGTTTTTACAAACTAATTGGAGACTAAACCTTCTAGAATATTAATTTTGTACATGTGATTAAATTGTCGCGCTTAAGCGCCAGTGCACATTTTTGCAGCAGTCAACTTAATGTCCAAATTCTCATTCTATCATGTCTAGGTCACTAAATATAGTCTTAAAAACAGTACTAGCACATAATAGTCTCAAAAATACTACCCTAATTTTATTAATCACACACAAAACAACAATCAAAACAAAAACACATTGATAACTATGGGTTGTCTCCCACAAAGTGCTTGGTTTTACGTCGTCAGCCCAACATAACCAATGTTTATTCTGGTTGACCCAACATCATTCCATCATTAAATTTATGCTGATCCCCTATAAAATAAGGTTTCGGTCTATGACCATTCACTTTAAATATTTTCTCCGACTTGGGATCTTTAATATCCACAGCTTCATAATGATAAACTTTTATCATAACAAATGGGCTCATCCACCTGGACTTAAGTTTGTCTGGAAATAATTTTAACCTTGCATTATATAGCGAAACTTGTTACCCTGGCTGAAAATTTTTAATAAAAAACCTTCGATCACGCCACATCTTCATCTTTTCTTTATAAATTTTAGCACTCTCATAAGATTTATTCCTTACTTCTTCAAGCTCATTTAATTGTAATAATCTTTTTTCACCAGCATTTTTCAAATTATAATTGAACTCGTTAATCATCCAATATGTATTATGCTCAAGTTCAACTGGTAAGTGACAAGCTTTTCCAAATATTAGCCTATATGGGAACATTCTTATAGGAGTTCTATATGCAATTCTATAAGCCCACAAAGCATAGTCAAGTTTGACTGACCAATCCATATTTGTTGGATTCACTGATTTTTCCATAATTATTTTAATTTCCCGATTGGATAATTCAGCCAAAAAAGCTTGTCTGATGAGGATAAGCAGTAACAATCCTATGATTTTTTTGATATTTTTTTAATAATTTCTCCATTATGGCATTTCTGAAATAACTTCCCCCATCAGTTATGATAACTCTTGGCATCCAGAATCTACAAAATATATTCGTTCTAAAAAATTTTGCAACACTTTGAGCATCACATCGAGGTAAAGCAACAACTTCTATCCATTTGGATACATCGTCCACTGCTAAAAGAATATATAAATTTTCGAAAGATGGTATAAATGGTCCCATGAAATATAATCCCCAAATATCAAATATTTCAATTTCTAGCATATAATTGAGGGGCATCTCATTTCTTCTATAAATATTGCCTACTCGTTGACATCTATCACAAGTTTTGATATAAAAATTAAAATCTCTAAAAATCGTAGGTCAATAGAATTCAGATTGTAAAATTTTGTATGTTATTTTATTAACACTAAAACATCCCCGAAAATCAGAATTATGACATTTTTGGATAATCTCATAAGCTTCTTCTAATGGTACACATCTTTGAATAATCAAATCTTTTCCTTCTTTATATAAAAATGGGTCATCCCAAAAATAAGTCTTAGCTTCAGAAATAAATTTCCTCTTCTGTTGGTATGTCATTCCATAGGATATAACATTACTAACAAGAAAGTTTACAATGTCAGCATACCACGGAGCACACCACTCATTAATAATGAACAATTTTTCATTTGGAAAATGTTCATTAATTTCTTTTTCAAAATAGAGTGGTTTTTCTAACTCAAGTCTGGAAAAATGATCAGCAATTTGATTTTCAATCCACTTATGATCTACTATTTCAAAATCAAATTCTTGTAAAAGAAGAATCCATCTTATATGTCTAGATTTAGCATCATTTTTTTTCATTAAATACTTAATAGTAGAATGATCTATATTCACTACACAATGAGTTCCATTTAAATATGATCTAAATTTATCAAAAGCATATACTATTGCTAACAACTTTTTTTCAGTTGTTGTATAATTACTTTGAGTTTAATTGAGAGTTTTATTAGCATAGTAAATTACTTTAAAAATGTCATCACATATTTGTCCTAAAACAACTCCAATAACATAATCACTAGCATCACACATCAATTCAAAAGGTTTCCCCAGTTTGGTGAAACTATAATTGGTGCAGTGATTAATTTTTCTTTTAATAACTTAAAAGCTTTTAGGCATTCCTCATCAAAATTGAAAATTGTATCTTTCTTCAGTAAATGACATAAGGGCTTAGCAATTTTTGAAAAGTTTTTAATATATTGTCTGTAGAATCCAGCATGTCCTAAAAAACTCCTAATTTTTCTTATATTTGTTGGGTAAGGTAAATTAGCGATCACTTGAATTTTAGCAGGATCTATTTCCATACCATTTTTTGATATTTGATGGCCTAATACAATTCTTACTACTACCATAAATTGACATTTTTCCCAATTAAGGACTAAATTTGTTTCTTCATAGCGCTTAAGAACTTTGGATAAATGTTCCAAACATGAGTCAAATGAAGTTCCAAACACTACAAAGTCATCCATAAAGACTTCAATCTCTTTTTCAATTAAATCACAAAAAATTATCATCATACATCTTTGAAATGTAGCAGGGGCATTACATAAACCAAAGGACATTCTGCTAAAAGCAAAAGTACCATAAGGACTGGTAAACGTTGTTTTCTCTTGATCATCAGGAGATATTTAAATTTGGTGATAACCATTATATCCATCCATAAAATAAAAGTATTTATACCCAGCTAATATGTCCAGCATTTGATCTAGAAAAGGGTAGTGGAAAATGATCTTTCCTAGTTGCAATAATTAATTTTCTATAATCAATGCAAATTTGTCACCCTATAACTTATCTAGTTTATATTAATTCATTACGTTCATTCATAGTCATAGTTACTCCTCTTTTCTTAGGAACACAGTGAATTGTACTAACCCACATACTATCTAAAATAGGGTAGATAATGCCAGCATCTAACCACTTTAAAATTTCTTTCTCAACAACTTCTTTCATAACAAGATTCAATCTCCTTTGAGGAACAGCCCAGAGTTTGAAGTTCTCTTCCATATGAATTCTATGCATACAAATTAAAGGACTGATTCATTTAATATCAGCAATTGTCCATCTAAAGGCTTTCTTAAAATTTCTCAATATTCTCATCAATCTTTCTTCTTTTTCTATCGTTAACTTTGAGGAAATTATAACTGGTAAAGTAGAGGAAAATCCTAAAAAGGCATATTTTAAATTTTCAGGAAGTAACTTCAACTCAAGTTCTAGAGGTTTTTCAATAGATGGACAAAATGATTTATCTTTGTCTATCGTGTACAAAATTTTATAATATTGTACACGTAGTTTGAATCTTCCTTAAAAAGGTCTTCACATTGATCTAATTCCTCTTCTTGCTCGTGTTCGAAAACTTTTTTTTCAGATTTTTCTTCATAAGTAGTTTTGAAATGACATTCACTTAGATATCTTATAACATCCATTCTATAACATTCATCATCTTTTCCTTTTACATGGTATTTCATTGATCTTAAAATATTGAAAGTAATAGTTTGATCATTGATGCACATTGTTAATTTCCCTTTCTACACATCTATCATTGCTCTTCCTGTGGCTAGGAAAGGTTTCCCCAAAATGATAGGTATCTCTTTATCTTCCTCCATACCTAGCACAATGAAATAAACAGGAAATATAAATTGATCCACTTTCACTAGGAAATTTTTAATAACTCTATTAGGGTATGTTAGTGAACGATCTGCTAACAACATAGTAATAGTAGTAGGGGTTATTTCTTCTAATCCCAATCTTTTAAATATTGATAATGACACAAGGTTAATGCTTGCACCTAAATTACATAAAACTTTCCCATAAAATATGTCTCCTATTGCACATGGAATTGTAAAGCTGCCAGGATCTTTAAGCTTTTCAGGAAGCTTCTTTTGAATTATAGCACTGCACTCCTCGCAAAGTGAAACAGTCTCATTATCTTCAAACTTCTTTTCCCTATTGAGGATATTCTTCATAAACTTTACATAGCTCAGTATTTGTTCTAAGGCTTCCGCAAATGGAATATTAATTGTAAGCTTCTTAAATATTTCTTGAAATTTTGAAAATTGCTTATCCAACTTTTGTTGATGAAGTCTTTGAGGAAATGGAGGTGGTGGTTTTCCAAATCAATTTTCAGATCAATTTTCAGTGGATAAATCGGTCTTCCAGAATCTTTTGGAGAGTCCTATATTGATTCTTCAATTGCTTCTCTTTCTACTTCAGTTTCTTTTTGAACTGTACCTTCCAACTCTCTTCCGCTTCTAAGTTGAATGGTTTTTACTTGCTCTTTTTTCTGGTCTTTTGGATTTGATTCAATATTGCTATGAAGTGTTCCTTAGGATCTAATACTTAATGAATTTGTTATTTGCCCAAGTTGATTCTCAATATTTCTAATTGTAGCTCATTGACTTTGTAATTGATTTCCCATTTATAACATCACTTCTTCTATAGACAACTTCTTCTCAATAAATTGTGAATTACTATTGAAACCTAAAGGATAAGTAGATCTATAATTATTATTCCTTTGGTTGTTACAGTTTCTCAATGGGTTTACTTGATTGTTACCCCATTGTTGATTATTACCACCCAAATTGTTATTCCAGTTAAAGTTGGGATGGTTCTTCTAACTTGGGTTATAATAATTTGAATATGAGTTATTCTGCTTATTTTTTATGACATTCAAAGTTTCTAATGATGCTCGAGAATCTACATTTTGGTCTGATGAATTCTCTTCAATCATGGAAATTGGTTGAGAAAAATTCATTCCAAATTGGTCTAGCTTCCTTGAAATTACAGCAACTTGATTTGTTAACATAATAAATGCATCAAATTCATGAATATTGGCTACTTTCTTTTGATTCACCCTCTTATAAGGCCATTGAAAATTATTGGTAGTCATTTCTTCAATTAAAGCATAGGCGTCATGAAATGGTTTTGACATCGATGAACCACCAACAACGACATCGATAATTGATCTAAGAGATCCAACTAATCCATTATAAAAAGTTTGAATTATTAACCAATATGGTATAGTGTGGACACTTTCTTAAGAGTTTTTTAAATTGTTTTCATGCTTCATAAATAGATTCCCCTTCAAACTGATTAAAAGATGTAATATCATTTCTAAGCTTTGCAGTTTTTTATAGTGGAAAATATTTAGCAAGGAATTTTTGTGCTAAATCACCCCAAGTTTTGATAGATCCAGATGCTAAAAAATTCAACCACATCTTAGCTTTATCCCTTAGTGAGAAAGGAAATAACCTAAGTCTTATGACTTCATCTGATACACCATCATATTTAAATGTAGCGCACAATTCTAAAAAATTGGCAAGATGTAAATTTGGATCTTCAGTTGGTGATCCCCAAAACTGATTATTTGATATCATTTGGATAATAACAGGTTTAAACTTAAATGAATTAGCCACTACAGTAGTTTTTTGAATACTACAATGAAGTTCATCTATAGTAGGGTTGACATAATCTCTTAAAGGTTTAAGCTCTTGATGAATTTTAGCATTTTAATTGTTTTTGTTTGTCATTTCTGTAATTATTTTTAGATTTTTTAATATTTTTAATATTTTTAATATTTTTTAGTTTTTTAATTTTTTTTAACAGTTCTCTCTAATTCAGAATCGAAGGCACTAGGCCTTCAGAACCTGAACTATGCATACACTAACATAGAATAAAATAAAACTAAACACACACAAAAATATGATACAATAACTTTTAAAGTTTAAATAAGACTTTCTAAAAATAGAAATTTTCTTTAAAATCAATAGATTCTTTACAATTTTCACTTCAATTCCCCGACAACGGTGCTAAAAACTTGATCCCGACTGTTTATATGCAATAGTATAACAATAGCTCTGATTATATTTTTCACTTATATTTTCTTATTTTGCAACAAAACCAAAAACTCTATCCTGAAGAAAAATAAGAATTTAACTTTTAAATTTATATATATTGGGATACTATGCAAGTATACGTATTATTATCAAGTAATATAGGACTTTTCTGATTAAAAACTAAATATCGAACCCATAAGGAAATGATGCAATATTCACTTTTGAAAACTTTCTATTTTAAAAAAGACAATTATTTAAACTATATATATTTTTGCAGTAATGAAAGTTTAAATATTTTTGGTATTTTTGGTATTTTGATAAAACAATAACAATCTAAAAAGATAACTTGAGTTTACTTCCAACTTTTTTTTTCTAGAAGCGGGTGACATAGACCCTGAGGCTTTTTTTCTCTCCTTGCCTGATCTGCAGCAGGATTTCAGTGTCTTTCCTCGACTTTTGTACATTGGTGAAGTGCACCAATAAGGGTCTTTTGAACTCATGTAAGGACAAAATGATTCTATCAGGGAGGTTGTTGAACCGCCGAAGATCAACCTTCTTCAACGTGGTGAAGAAAAGCCAACACTTCATCAAGTCATATATGTAAGACTTTGACAAATGATTCGAAAGAAGCCGGCAATTGGGTCGCTTTTCGCTTTGTAGGGATCCAAGTGGGGAAGCCACAGTTTTGTTAGGGGCATAGTTTTCAGGATTTGACGGGAGAAAGCACTGCTTGCAGTCAGTCGGGCGGGCGCGCCTACTCGATCTGTTTGGTGCCTGACTAGGGGTGTAGACGGTACAGTGTCTACTAGTTGAGAGTCACCTACCATTCAGTCAATCTTTTGGCAGCTTGACCGTTAGGCGCGGGCAAATTCTTACGAGGAACTCTCAATGAGTAAGTTCCCCGAGACTCTCCTTCGAAGAGCGGTGGTTGATCGTTCCTCTGGGTCATCATCCCTCGAAAGGCTTTGAATTGGTCAATCATCTACGCTCGAAGAGCCTGAAACTCTTCCTGTATGTCTTGCCACATCTTTTCTCTATTGAATTCCATGGAAGTTGTGTTTCTCTGTGAAATTTCTATTTCGTAATTTACTCTGCTTCTTGCCCGAGGCATGTCCACGCTCTCCGCATCACCTTTTAGGAAGTTGAATTCTAAATTGTTCTTTTGATAAAACACTCCTTTAGTGTTAGAGCCGTGAGAAGGTGAGCAAGAGAGAGAGAGAGAGAGAGAGAGAGAGAGAAGCAGACAAAAAATTATTGAGAAAGTATTCGGAGGAAAATTCCATTTTTTCGTCTTTGGACCTTTAATTTATGGGGTATCTTTTTGTACAATTATAAAAATGAGGGAACGATTATGGAAACTTCCCTTAATACAGTTAATGAGCTAAATTAATATCAAATACGTGTTATTATTTAAGTGTAATACAACTTTCATTAGCATATCAATGTGTTTTAGTTTGGTTGACTAGGGCGATCGAATGCATGACGATCACTCAGCCCTAGCAAAGCTGGTCGATCTAATTGTTATGACCGGGTGCCCTTGAAAGAGGTTTGGGTAGCAGAGATTGTAAGCGCGGTCCGTCGATTGAGGTTTTGTACGGAGTAGCTGCAACTTTTTGAATAAGCAGTTGTGAAGCTGTTGAAGAAGAAGTTTTTGTTCAAAAAGCTGCACTGGATATTACAAAAGATTTTTTAAAAAGAAAAGTAAGAATACTACTTTCTAACAGCCTCCGTTGATCGCCAGGTTTAGTGGGGTAAAACAACTTTCAACTACTGCTTTTTTGGAAACAAGCAAAACACATTTTTGTCAAATAGAAAAAACTGTTGTGCCGTGCCCCACCACCACAACACCGCCTCCCCTCTATTAATTATTTAACATTACATTTTAGTAAAGGGTTTTTTATGCTGTAAAAGTTATTATTATGCAGAAAATGGTTCCCTAAATGCTTATTTAACATTATTATTATGCAGGACCTGTTTGGGATTAATTTTCATTATTTTTTTTTTATTTTTGAAAACAAAAAATAAGAAAAAAAAACTTTGTTTGATTGCCTGTTTTTTATTTTATTTCTATTTTTTTTATTTTTAAGATGAACATTTTCATTTTTAAAATATTCAAAATACAAAAAAAAATGTTTTCGTTTGTTTTTAATAAACCCAAAACAAAGCATTCTGCTGTCAGTCATCACCCGTCCATCATCGCTGCCCGTTGTCACTGACCCACTACCACCGCCACCACCACTATTGACGGCTAACAGCTCGTGTTCGGCTCGTTTGCTAAGTTAATGAGCCGAGATTTGTTCGTTCGTTATCGGCTTGTTTTTGGCTCGAAAT
>NEWO01000272.1:10039-51072 GCA_003013225.1 Phalaenopsis aphrodite
ATAAATTAAATGTGATAGATATTAATAAAAAAATTATACCTAATGTTATAATTTTGAAATTAGAAGTATGCAGATGTATTTACATATATAAATCAGACTAACAATAATATTTATGCTCAATATGTGAGAATTCCTAAATGCAACCACATAATAAATGAATTTATTAATGTGCATTAGCAAGTGATGATCATATAGAGCATTTTGCTTCTTAATTTTGCATTTAAATATCTCATTTAAGTGGTTTGGTTAGTGTAGTGATGAATGTCTTTCCTACATTTGCCTCGAACTCGCTGCCTTGCATAAACAATTAGGATTTAAAATTTTCCTTCAGTTTTTATCAATTTCTTAAATTAAATTAAATTAAATTCAACACATTTATAATCTCAATTGCATTTATACCTCAAATTGACTTGGCCTAGTTTCTCCTTTATTTATCTCTTTTCAAAATTTCCTTTTTCTGAAATGCAAAAGATGACACCTATGCAGGCTCGACAACAGTGAATTGGAAAGAATCATGAGTAATTACTGAGGTTCATTGAAATAAAATGAAGTAGTTTTCTATAAGCATGTGTGCGCACACATTTATATGTTTTATACACATAATTACCCTCTCCAACACCTCCAATTCCTCCCCACAACTGCTACCAGAGAGCAGATACTCTCAGTTTCACCTAGCTAATGTGAAAAATGGGAATTTAGAAAGGAATTACAAGGAATTTTTAGGGTTAAATGATATTAATTATTTGAATTTATATGAATATACACGTCTGTTTAATTTATCATACCTCAAAACCCCCTTAATTTCCTTTAAAGCTTTGGTTATTTGCTTCCCATGCCTAACCCGAGAGCTTTCACTCTCTCTGTTTCACGCCACAGCCTCCGCTTTGCTTCCACCTCCTGCCACAGTACCCAGGTTGCGGATAGTGAGTAGAAAACCGAAGGATGGATGGGCTGTGGGAAGGAAAAACTGAGAGAAATGGTGAGGGAATGGATATTTAACTTTAGTTTTATACATAATAATAAAAATCTGAATTCATTTTATTGAATGAATCCCAACTGTCCCACCTATGCATGTTGTTTTAAGTGGAATGCCATCCATTACAGTGCGATTTCCCTGTGAACAGTGATTACATTTGGAAACAGTCAAATGAAAGTGGAATTGCTTAATTTTATTAATTTTTTTAATAAATTTAAACACGTTAATAATTATACATACATCTATATATCAATTTGATTAGAATAAGGTGTAGAACTTTATAAAAATAGTTTGGATGATTTTCAAGGTATACGAAAAATGAGGTATATTTTAAAATTATATTTTAGTTTACCATTTTGATCATCTTGGGTATTACACACCTACTGGACAATTTCATGTATATAATCTAATCGATCACATTTGCACTTAATGCATCTAACAGTACTAGCATACCCTTGCTGGTTAGATGTGGTATTGTGTTTAACTTAGACATACAATCATACATTGTGTATGGTATTTTTTAATAATTTTATTTCTTAAACATACTAGTGCAATCATTGATTGCATCAAATGGCTTCTTATTTATTCCTTGCTTACCTTAGACCAGTTACGTTGGATAGAATGTTCATTAGTTGTTGCCTTCTTGATCCAACGCCTCCATTTTCATAACTTGATTTGGCCCATATAATAAAAGATGGACATTTATGGGTACCGATTAGATGGTATTTTAAATACACTCTCTTAAGTATTTATGAATTGGGACCAATAGGATTTTATCTTGAATATTAATCCCATGTATTTCAAGAAATGTTCCTCTGCATTTTTTAGATTCTCTTCAATTAAAGGCTCAATTGGTGTAGGTTTGCTATTGTGGTTCATGATGATGAGTTGCACTTGCAAAATTTCTATTTATAATATAATCTCTTCTCATCCTATCGATCACATTATATTATGAATAAAATTTAATGGATAATAGGCGATGGCTAAGTTCTTCTCCATTGTAAATTAGTTGTATGTGTAAGAAATCATAAATAGTTCGCATCTTTTATGATTTAGATGGCTCTTTGGAAAAAAAAATGTAAGTTTACTCATGGATTAATAAATGTGCAAATAATTTTTAGTAGGGATAATTTGCAACATTGCAAGTTAAAAAATTGAAGTAGGCAGTGATGCGGGAGCTCCCGCGACAATAGCGGTGTCTCGCTTTGTACCTAGACCGAATCGGTCTAGATTTTTTTTTTATTATTGTGGAATCGGCTGGTCCTCTTGGGTCATTCATAGTTATCCTTTACTATTTATTTGCTTTTCTGATGTTTTAGGTTTATTTTGTGTGTGTTTTGTATTGGGACATCCCCAATGTCTCTTTTTTTATTTTGAAGGCTATATCCTAGGGTTCTAGATGGTGCTTCAACTTTTTTTGATCTTCGGGTTGTATCTTCCCTATAACCTTTCACGTTCCTCTTGCTTCACTGTCACGCCTCCCTACTTGTTGCAAGCCCCTTCCGACAACAACCCTTTTACTATTTTCCTATAGATTCCTCCGCTCCGCCCTTCCTTCTGCCATTGCTGTTTCAGCCCTCCATCTTCACTACTGTTGCTGTCCAACCCTTCCTCTTTGCTCATTTCAAACCTCCATCCTTGCTTCCATCACGCCGGACAACCCTTCCACATTGCTCCGTGCTGTTTGCTTGTTGTCTCACACCGGGGAAACATTCACTTTGCTATTTTTTGTTTGCTAAATACCTTCTACACTCCTATACACCTTCCAAACTCTCGCCATCCACGACCGCCATCCCCGAATCTACCCCCTAGCTTGAATTTTTGTTGCCAATTGTTACAATTTCAGTCTTTCGTGAGTTGGTTATAAAATTTTATTTGAATTCAACAATAATATTTATTCTCTTATTGTTGTTTAGGTTAACTCTAGTATTATTTGGTTTCAGAACTAGCCTAACCCAAGTCTTATCCCAGGATTTCTAGCATTCACTATACCCACTTCTACTGTCACCCAAAAATTTTTTTTTTTACCCTGCATCACCTTTGCACACCTCCTTTCACTTACCCACCCATATCCTAATTGTGCTGCCGCTTGGTAATTGCCAAAACTTGATCATGAGTTTATCATGGAAGAGTTATAGCGACAGCTTCACCGAGTGCTACAATGAGTTGATGACATTAAAGGAAGGACCCATGGAGTGGTTATCAACGAGCGTGGTAGCAAGATCCGAAGAGGAGAGGGATGATACTCGAATCCCTTTCGTAAGGACGATTCATATGGAGAAGAAGAGAGACCATGAGGCTTTGGGTTGTAATATTAAAGGAGGCTGATAGATGAAGTGCCTGTTAGAAGATAAAAATATGAAGTAACTGTTAGAGGATACAAAGATGAAGTGTCTGTTGGAGTAAAATTGGATATATTGAATTTCAAGGGGAGAATGAATATGAATGATTTTATAAAGTGGTTGCATACCTTCAAGAGGGTGTTCAAATTCAAGAAGGTGCCAGTGAATGGAAAGCTAAACTAGTTGAAGACCATCTCGTTGTGGTAGGAGAACCTGAAGGGGAGAGAAATAGATAAGGACGAAACAAGATTACCACCTGTGAGAAGATGACGAGAGAGTTGCAGCAATAATGCTTGCTCCCACACTACAACTAGGATATTTTATCGAGGCTCCAATGTTTACAGTCGAGGGACCTATCAGTGGAGGAGTGCATTATAGTGTTTATGCAATTTAAGTTGAAATGTGATTTGACGGAGCTAGAGAAGCACACGATAGCCAGGTATTTGGGAGACTAGAAGCCAACCAGCAACGTGATTCAGCTACAACCTTATTGGTCTTTGGGTGACGTTTAGACCCTGTTACTGAAGGTGGGGATACAATAGAAGGAGAGTTGGCACCAACCGTCATTTTGATATCCACTCACAGTTGAATACATCAGTAGGAGCACGCCTGAGAGAGTTGAGAAGACCAGGAAGAAGAACAGAGCCACCCAGGATAAGAAGAAAACTTGAAAAGAGCAGCACTCCCACTACATTCCAAACCATAAATATTTCAGATGCTATGAATTGGGGTGATTTTATAAAGTGGCTTCAGACCTTCGAGAGGGCGTTCAAATACAAGGAGGTGCAAGTATAAGGAAAGCTAAACTAGTTGCTATCAAGTTGAAGAAGACCATCTCGTTGTGGTAGGAGAATCTAAAGGGGAGAGAAATAGATAAGGATGAAACAAAATTTCTACATGGGAAAAAATGAGAGAGTTGCCGCAATAATGCTTGCCACACACTATAACCAGGATATTTTCTTGAGGCTCCAATGTTTACAGTCTAGGGACCTATCAGTGGAGGAGTACATAGTAGAATTTATGCAATTTAAGCTGAAATGTGATTTGACAGAGCTAAAAGAACGCACTATAGCCAGGTATTTGTGAGACCTGAAGCCCACCGACAATGTGCTTCAACTATAGCCTTATTGGTCTTTGGGTGACGTTCAGACCCTGTTATTGAAGGTGGAGAGACAATAGAGGCTAAATAGGCACCCACCGTCATTTAGACATCCACTCACAGTTGGAGACATCAGTAGGAGCACGGCTGAGAGAGTTGAGAAGACTGGGAAGAAGGACAAAGCCACTCAGGATAAGAAGTCTGAGAAGAGTAGCACTCCCACTACATTCCCAACCATAAAATATTTTTGATGCCATGAATTTGGGCTCATCGCCTCCAATTGCATGACGAGTAGGGTTGTATCCTTTATTGATCATGGTGCAATATAGAAACTTAGGGACATGGAGGTAGCTGAATAAAATAGGGAAGATCACCAACTTTCATCGATTGAGGGCGAGATGCTTTTGGTTCGATGAGTCTTATAGACTAAGGCTACGGTCGATCAACAGCGGCTTCACCACAACATATTCTACACTCGTTGCACTGTAAAAGGAATACTATGCACTCATCGCCAATGGGGGAAGCAGCAAGAATGTGACATCGACACAGATGGTGGACAAGTTGAGCTTCATGACTCAGAGATACTCCCAATCATATTATTTTATGTGGTTGAGGAAGAAGAACAAAGTCATCATCGAAAGGAGGGATTTCATAGAGTTTTTTCTTTGGAATCAACTATACTGTCTGTCACTTTTTGTTAGGGAGACTGTGACAGTTTGATCGCAAGACTTGGCATGATGGGTAGATGAACACCTATGCCTTCATCAAGCATGACAAACACATCGTCCTTCTACTTTCAATGTGGTCGACCTAATCCCATACCACAAGGCGACAAATGTTTTAATTGATGAAGACGAAGCTCCCCAAACCATGAGAGACTGAAGCAGGGCGTATCCTACGCAAGAGCTCTTGCAACAGAAGCGGCGTCTCTCTCATACCTGGATGAAACCAGTCCAGATTTTTACATTGTTGTGTAGTCGACCAATCCGCTTGGGCCACTCCTGATTATCCTATTACTATATATATTTTTTTCTTTGCTGATATTTTAGGTCTAGTTTTTGTATTTTTTGTATTGAGATAGCCGTGAATGTCTCTTTTTCTCTTCAAGGCCTGTAACATTGGATTACAGGTGTTGCTTCACCTTTATCTTGGTCTTCAGGTGGTGTGTATCTTCCATATTTTCTTTCACGTCTATCCAGCTTCGCCGCCACACCTTCTTCATTGTTGAAGGCTGCCCCGACAATAGACATTTTGTTGTTTTCCTGCATATGTCCTCTGTCCCGCCCTTCCCCTCTTTAGTAACTACTGTTCTAGCCATCCACCTTCACTGCTGCTGCTGTCCAGCCCATCCTCTTTGCTGCCACCCTCATTTCAGTCTCCATCCTTGCTGCCATCACCTCGGACATGCCTCCCACATCATTTCCTGCTGTTTGCTTGCTGTCCGGCACTGGGAAAACACTCACCTTTCTATTTTTTGCTTGCTAACCGCCTTTTCCATCCTTAGGCAACTTTCCAAACCCTCGCCGATCACCAACACCACCCCTAGATTTACCCTGTAACTTGGGTTTGTATTGTCAATTATTGCAATTTCAGTTTTCCGTCGGTTGTATTTTTTTTTTGAATTTGATATTAATATTTGTTTTTTTTATTATTTTTGGCTTAACTCAGGTACCAGGCAGCTAACCTAAGATATGCGAGGGATTTCTAAGGCATTAGGGAAACTATCCAATCTTATCTTTGCAATTTATTTATTTATTTTGCATTGTTAGCCACCATTGTAGAAGTAAAAGATGAAGAAACATTTCTTTTTTATTCGCTTAAATGATAATTCCCTGAGGAGTCTATGGTTCATGCAAGATTTCAAGAAGACATGGGTATGACCCAAGAGAATCACAAAGTGATTACCACAGAGAAACACATAGTGAATTCTAGAGCGGACAACAGGTTGAGTACTTAGGAGGTTGATTATGTACGTAAGTGTCCATACATGATGTTAGAATCTATTTGATGAATTTAAAGGAGAGAGAGTCTATAAAAAGGTGCTTCAAATGAGAAAAGCAGGGTAGCTTTCTTTGTATTAAATTCTTTTATGTAGGTATAATTTATTGCTTTGGTAGATTAGGTGTGCAACAAGTTTAGGAGTGGATAAATAGCAAAATTGTAATTTTAAATTTAGGATAAGAAAGGCATTTATGTTGCGGGAATTAAGGAAACCACAATTTTCTCTACCCAATTCTCTCTAATTAATTATATATGGTTGTCCTCCTAAACAAGGGATCGAAGGAAATCTTTTGATTGAAGCTATGATTATTTATAATTTGACTAAATTTAAGAAAAAAAATATTACTGTTTTCTAGATTATTGCATTTTGTTTGTTTTGTGGATAGACAGGTTTGTTTTTTTTCTCATTAATATGATCTCCTAAAATGCAATAATTAAGCTTGAAGCAATTTACACCCTCTCTCTCTGTCTCTCTCTCTCATGATGCTCTCCAAAACCCTAAAAGGTATAGTTCCCAAAAGCAAGGCCATCACCTTTTTTTGGATTAAATTTGGGAAGATCGTACTCAATAGAATCCCAATTCTGTTGCTGTTTTATTTTCTCGTTGATTTCCTTAGTCTTTTGCATACTACCAATTTCATATCACTTTAATAAATTTGTGCTTTTGACAAACTTCATTCACTTCCTCTCAAATCTAATCACTCATCATTGGTAGATGCTGCACCTTATCCTATATCCAACCATTTTTCTTAGAAAGCTGGCATCCAATATCGAAGTTAGTTTTCATATTCTTAAATTGTGTCACAACAATGAGTATAGGGTATGTTATGTTAAGAAAAATATTTATTTTAGAACTCACAACATAATTCTCCCAAAATTCTTTTGGGAACGCTTCCTAGTTTGTAATGCTCCATTATTATTTCTTCAAATGCAACATTGTGTTTTTTAGTTTATTTAGGAAGTCCTTAAAGTCCTTTTGGAACTAACCTTTATAATCTTGTTTGTTTTTCCTGCCAACCCATTCTAACTTATTGAACAATATAAATGCATAAAATTAAACATAACTGATTATCTAAAAACAGCGCTATGGTCACATATTAATTCTATAATTCTATAATTCATTCATTTATGAATCACAATAACTCGAGTCACTAAATAATATACTTTTGCATTAATTAAAAGCACTCTTAAATCAGGAAGGCAAGATTGAGCGAACCATATGGAAGTAGAGTTCTGAACTCTTACATTATTGTAACATGAAAATTCTTGGGTACTCTCTTTTGCAATCTTTCTCATTAATGAACGGTCTCTAAAACACCCTTTGTTGCTTAACCCCGAGCTTGGATGATTTGGACCTTCTTTAAGACCTATTAATTATTTTTGGCCACTTCCCCTCATTTTCAGCCTTGATAAATGCACTTGATGCTTTTTGTTTTCTTCTTTCAGAATACAAATAAACAAGAGTATTGAGTGCACTCATATATACAAAAGTGAGAATTGGTTATCCTAAATGGTAAAAGGATAAGGATCCAAATATTATGTAAAATAAACTTCAATAGAGCTCATCACAATGTCAACATTTGAACCAATAGTTGGAGTATCTTTAGTGGAGGAAATAGAGAGCCAACCAAAAAACTTGCCATGGAACAACAACAAATCCACCCAATTAAACCATCGTAGATAGTAGAGAACAAAAGTAGATGTCTATAGGAATACACATTATAGACATGTTTAAACTGAATGAACTTGAAAAATTCAGAATTATGAAATTGGAACAACTAACATGAAAACTTAGAATGCTTGCATCTTTTGTTTCTGAGGAGTTTAAACTTTGACATTGACATTAATAGTGTTTACTAACCAATGAGGGATGGTCTTAGTCAATTTTATACTTATGCTATTGAACGAGCATGATTATTATTCTCTAACAAAGCATATAAATATCCATCCAACCCTTTGTGGATAATGAATTTGTGTGGCCGGTGGACATTGTATAGTTAGTAAATCTTTTAATACTTGCTTTTCTGTATTTTTCTGACATCCATGGAAGTTTCTGTTGGCTTATTACTGATTGCCATTTGCAGAATTTTGAGAACAACAACTTTGACGACTTTGGTGTTGATTTATATTCCAATTTAGATGCTCCAATTCATTGCTATGCTGATCATATGGACCACATTAATATTGCTGCTAATAGAAAGAAGGATGTTTCCACCAGGTGCAAGTTGCAACTATTATCCTTTCCTTATATTAATGCAAGTCTGCTCATTAACAAATCTATCATGTTTTTATTGTTGGCTGATCTCTAATAATCCTTTTATTCTGAAGAAGTTAACTTGATCTTCAAACTAATACATAGTACATCAAGATCCATCCATCCATGCATACATACTATATACATAAATGCCTATATAATATATATGGCATTATCTTTTGTAGCATTCAATAGTTGTTCTTCATGCCCTAAGGTATTTATATAGGAGATTAAGCATTTTACCTATTGGTATGGTCCAAGGCACTTTCTAATCTTTAGCTGTTTCTTGCATCTCACTAGGCATGAGTACAACCATTGATATTGTGTCAGACAGACTGATATTTTAGTTCATGAATAGAAGTTTTCTGAGCTACTCATGATAGAATTTATGTGAATGTGACTGCTCAAATAAAAGGCATTGTTATATAGGTTCTTTGATGTAAATCTGTCTCTTGTCCATTAACTTGATTGTGTGCACGTTGGGGATAATTTTTTACCTTGTTAGCTGGTAGGCATTAAATGCAGATAAATTTCTTTGTTACGAGCTAAATACTCACTTCTAGTCATGTGTTCTCTATCTTAAATTAAACATTCTTTTTGCTTGTGTAGATATTTTTGATTGAGTCCCTGTTATTTATCGTTTAGCTCAATTATTCTTTTATTGAGCCGTTACACACGCTTTCAAATAACTTATTAATGTGTACAATTTAATGGATTAAGATGGCAGAGATGCCAGTGTTGTGGTGGGGCCCCCCATGGGGGTGAAGATGGTGGTGCTTTGTGCTGGCTGAAATCATTCAAGCTGCCTTGCTGTGCGATGCACCACTACTGCAGTAAACTCAGCTTTTAGTCTAGGACTAACATGTTGCTACAATGTTTTCCACACGACTATGCACTTTATTAAATTTGCATGATTGTTTTAATCATGATTTGATGGACAAGCTTCATGCATAACCATATGAACTCGATATTTGGTTGTCTTTCTTTTTCTGGAAGCATTCAAACAATATTATTTAAAATTTGCAATTTTAAACTATTCTTCTGAGAGCTGTACTTCGAAAATGCAAAAAATACTAAATTTATATATATATATATATATATATATTTTGTTTTAGATTCTTGGAAGTACCCAAGCTTTGGGGTCAAAAACTTGATGGCAGCGATGTTAGTGAGGCCTTGTCCAACAGTGGGTATTGATTATGCAATTCAGAAATTTGTGTCTAACTCAAAAACCTTTTATGATTTGATATTTACTTTTGCATGGGAAATCAGAAGTTGGTGAAAACTTCCGGAGGGAGTCTGATGTAGAAGAGAACCAAAAGGCAATGAACACAAATAGCAATGTTGACCTGAATAAGAAACTTTCCGAGTAAGAATAATTTTCTATTTCTTCTCATTCATCCTTTGTGATGATCATTGCACCGTGCATTTATACTTTTGGTATGGAGGCAGGGATATACACTTTCAGGTGACATTTAATACAGATTTGCCGGCGGAGCTTAGGTGTTCGCTTTGCAATTCTATATTTAATGAGGCTGTAATGATACCCTGCTGCCAACATAGTTTTTGTAACAAATGTAAGTCATTTTTTGGTTTATCTTCTGTAAGTTTATGCAGTTTGCTTTTCCAATCAACTTTATCTTTAAACTGGACATTCAAATTTTAAGCTGACTTTCATTTTGATTTTCTCTTGCATTTAAAAGCTAGTCTTGCTTTTTTTACCGTGTCGGGACACGAGCTATTTTCTTTTAATGTTGCATCTCTTGTTTGCTTGAATTTTCTTATTACTTTAGTTATTCATTTAATAGCCATAATTGTCATGATTGATTGTGATAATGAGTGATGCGATAAAATGCATGAGTAAACTTTACCAGAGAAACTACCGTTCCATCCAAATTAAGATTACTATAGGTCTGTTTGGGACAACTGTTGATTATTTATAATCTGCTGATAAGTAGATTATTCTGATAATATGATAATATGCAAATCATCAGAATAAGCTGACTTGCTGTTTTGGGAAACTTATTCAGAATAACTTACTGACAGCTGTTGTTGGATAAATGACCATTCTGCCCCTGTTTGGTAAAACTGTTTGGAACAAAATTGTATGGGGAAAATAATAGATATAACAGAAGCCTCAAACTGTTATAGGTCAGGTCAAAAAAATAAAATACACTGCGCACTATCTCGTGAGTATCAAATGAAATAAAATAAAGAGAAATACAATTACAAGTGAAATTAAAAATATTAAAATGTTCAATTTAAAACTTTGACGCCGTTTGTCCTCAGCGACACTATTTTCCTGGGAAACCATCGTACTGCGATCACTATCGATAGGGGAGTATGTCGGAATGTCGGCCCAACAGAAGAAACCGTATCGTGCAGTCAGACAATCGTAGAACTGTCGCCCACTGCTATGAGGCTGGCGTGACGTTAGTAAGGGAGCAGGTAGTTCACAGTAACACAACACAACTCGAGATATCCAATCCTAGAGCTCATGCTGCTACTGAGAATTTGTCAGATCATAAAATTAAATTAAGTTTTAACAATAGAACCGAAATAAACGAAAATCGTAGAACTGTCTCAAATTCATTACATAATGAAATTCATACGAAATAAACCTACAGTCTAATAAATAAAGAAGTGTGACTGAATCAACATCTACATATAATATCTGCTATAGACTCCCTTAAACCAGTCATCTCTGCTATACATTCACTGTCCTGAGTTTCAAATTCAATCGACTCGATCTCATCCTCTGGTAATGATTGCTCCACGAGAGATTCTGAAGGTTCTGGAGACATGCAGCTGATCGTCATCAGCCAAAGTGAAGTCCGTATCTGATTGAGAGGGATGTCGTCGGACGAAGTTGTGATGTGCCATAGTGGCCTCCACAATATGACCTGTATCATTTTATGGAAGGAGATGGGTTTAGTCACAAAACTACAAAAATATGGAATGTACAAAATGAGTGTAGTGAGTACCTCTATTTTCTCAACCCACCATTCATCGGGAGCATCAATTTTTCGTTTAACTGGATTCTAACCCAACCCGGTGGATCCACATTTCAGCTCATTCCAAAATTTCCACTTCTTCAATTGATTCAATTTGTTCTTGAATTTGAGCCTGTTGTAATCCCTTCCAGTTAATTCTTTGAACTTTTTTGCAATATTTTGCCAACCTTTCTTGTTGAAATTTATGGTTGGCCTATTACTGAGTTCAATTTCTGTAATACAGAGATTGCAAAAAACATTTGTAACTTTCTTATCCCACATAGCTGATGGACCCCCTTCGTTCGTCATAGTCATTTTGGAACTATATGAAGAATTGATTGTTAAACAGAACAACATAACATATAATTTTGAAATTAATATAAAAGCAATTGAGTGATGCTCACATATGTGATTGGCGACATTTACAAACATATCACATTGTTCATACGAATTTGCATGTCTAACACAAAATTATGCAATTATATATATGTGTCATATATGTCCCTCGTGTATTCAGAAAATAATCACACCATATGAAACAAAATGATGCTTCACTAATTTGTAACACATCATGGCCATTATCTCCACAATGCCAATGTACTCAACATTCTTTCACCACCATCACAGGAAAGAAACATAAGATTATAAAGCTTGCACAACAATAAAGAGCAAGATCCAACATCTTTACCAGTCACAACCATGCCAAAAAAGTAAGATTTTAAGAATTCTCATAAAAGCCTCACTGTTGAAGAAATAGTAGAGCTCCAGAAAGGAATATTTTTGAGGAAGAAGCACCCTACATTGTCAGAAGCAATAGCTTTTTGACTAATCATATGTATAGACTACTAAGCAATAATTTGATGTTACCATATGCCATGCTTGCAATGTCATATGCATAATCTCCATTCCCAAGCATACAAGCATACAAGCATACCAAATTCTCAAATTCTCAAATTCTCACATAGGTATTGATATTCATAATCTCCATTCCCAACCATACAAGGTACATGTGTCATGAACATTGGCATCAACCGTTAGTGTTGGCTATTGAGAAGAAAGGAGAGTAGAAAATGTTGCCAGTTCATTTTCTAGCACACAATATATAGAACTGCAAGCATTGCTATTACATACATACCATCCAATTCTTATATACTTACATGTGCAAAAGCAAACGTTATTGTACTATATATGTTGCATGGGAGGAGTTCAATAATTTAACCCATCTCCCTTAGTGAAATAAAATGGCATTCATTTCCTTCTAAATAAAATGACATTCATTTCCTTCTAAAATGCAATTAAAAAAACTCTTCTCTTGCAAATTATTTTTTACTAGCAGAAGTTTTGCCCCCAAAAAACTGAAAAACAATAAACATCCGTAGAAAAGTCACAACCAATTCATTTTCACTTGGGAAATAATTATGCTTGACATTCATGCTTCATTAATGTCAATAAATTGCTTGGTATATTAAAGCTAAGTTATTTTCCACTAGCAGGACCATAAATCCATCACCCCTAAAATATATTAAAGCTTTGTGACATTTAAGGTTTATACACATAAATATGAAACTTTAGGTGTTAGTTGGATATATTTAAAGGAAGTGTGTGGTATACATTTCAATTCCCCACAAAACTTCCACTTCAAATCAAATAGCAATGTTTGAAGCTTGCAGCTACAAATTCCTCTACGTAATGCTTAAATAAAAGTGATGCTCACTGACATACCATACAAATAGAGTAGAACAATATTTTCATCAACTATTCAACCAAACTATCCAATATCAAGGGGTATTTGCATGCATATAAGCCAATTCCTATATATTCGCATACCTAGCATCTGAAATTTTTTCTTAAAAACCCATTATACCACACAATCTTTCATATGACAATAAAATTACCATCATCTACCTTTGGAAAGAGAAATAAACTCATTTAAAACCTAAAGTTTCATTTTTATGTGATGTCTTTAACCATCACAAGCAACCCACAAGAACTTTGTTTTTCAGAGCTTGCAAAATTTCAGACGAAGGATCCCAATAATACGAAGGATAAAAAATTTCTCTACAGTTAAGTACGAAGAAATCGCACGAAGAAAGCCCTGTAACATGAAAGTTCAAATTCTTTTTCCCAGTAATAGCATTGCCCAATGCATCCCAGTAATAGCATTGCCCAACTCACCAGAATTCCATCACCTTTATAACATCACAGGCAACCACACAAATAACATTTTTCTACAGGGAAGAGGAGCTGTGCAAAACCATAAGGCATAAGAGAGATACCTGCGAAATTTCACACAACTTTCGATCCACCACCTAGGCCAGACAAGAAATGGGAGAGGAGAGGGGTGCATAAGGTTGAGGGCCGAGAACATGGGAGTTTGATCGTAGAGCTAGGGCAACGAAGAAGACGGGATCGAGGGGCTGAGGAGTAATAAGTTGAGGAAACGCAGAACGCGTGGTGAAGGGAGCGACAAACAATCTTTCGTGTTACAACGTAAACCCTAACGCGCGTTCCCCGACAAGAACTCACATGGCAGTGGCTGTATTACGTTGACTGTCCCTCCACTTAATCATGACAAACTTGTTTATTTTGTGCTAAGTGGTAGCAAAGTTTATTTTTTGTGGAAAACCTTTTTTGTGGGATTCCAACCAAATTCAATTTCATAGACATTCGATTATCTATGATAATAATAAATATTTCATTGCTTTATTTATAGTTTGTAGGAATATTTATATTTTTTTCCTTATTAATTTTATAAATTTTTTTCATCGAAATGTTTTGTTGCTTTCTTGCTTGTAACTCTTGCTCCCCTTTACAATGAATATTGTTTGAATAAAGTATTTGTTAGGTTGAGGTATCAATTGTTTGACTAAAATATTGGCTGCTGTTTAATTCTCATCTTTCTCTCTATCTCTCACTCCTCTCCTTATTTTCTCTTCTCCATGAATCTGTTGGTTTGAACCTTTGTCTGATTATGTTGCTTTGAAAAAGGGAATTCAATAGGCTACACATTCAAGCAATACTTATCTCTTACAATATGATTTAATTTTTTCCCTTCTTCAATTCATGTTGTTGGATGCATTTTTGCATGATTTCTTATGTTATGATATTTTTGAAGGCATTACTTTGGCATTAACTAAGCAATCAAGTTGTCCGAAATGTTCTTCCACAAAATGCACCGTCAAGGACCTGTTGCCAAACTTGTCTCTTCGACAGGCAATTGAACATTTTCTCGATGCACAGAATTCCATTAATGCTTCATATAACAATCTTCCAATATATGCTCCAGGTGAGGTTTTCATTCATTATCATTTTTTTCATAAACGAGGTGGCTATGTGATTGCATCTTTTAAACCAAACAAAATTCAGATGGAGAATCTGGAATTCAAGCAAAAGAGGCATCATGTGCGGTGTCGGTACAACAACAAGAACTCACATGTCAGCCTTCTTCTACAACAGGGGTGGGGTCCAACCAGATTATTTCAGAACCTGCTCGTGACAGTAGGCACAATGTTATTTTTTGGTTTTATTTTTTATTTTAAAAGCATGATTTTGACTTTCTGAAGTAATCATCATTGTTATCGCCATCATCATCACCATTAGTTTTATGCCAAATATTGAGGCTGATTTCTGATGTAATTAGTATGTTAAATTTGTTTGGGAGAAGTTTCTAAGGATATAGCTGACATCCATGGTAGTGGTTCGACAAATTTTATTTGTGATGTTTTGGAAAAAGATAAAAGCATGCTAATTATAAATTTTTAAGTTTTTTGAGGAATACACTTTAATAAATTATATTGGAATTTTTATGTTTTAACTGTAAATTTTATCTTGGTGATTTGTAGTGATAGATTCGTTTCTGATTGTTCAATGTCTTTTTCTTTCAGGTTAATGTAATAGTTTTGCGGGAGACATTTTGTTAGATTATGAATCAGTGTTCTCCCTTGATCTTGCCATGAGAAAACAAGGTGGTTATCTTGCCCAGCTTATAGGTTGGGGAGGTGGTGAGTTAGGATTAGTGGGTGACAAAGTTGCTTTCTACCTATAGCATTAGAAACCACATATTTTGTTCTTCACATGCTTGCATTTCCAATTTATGTTTATGCCATTTTAGGGTATAAAAAATATGACTATTAAAGCAGGGTTGAAGTACTTGCTTGTGTTACAAATTAACTAGAAATAGTATGGAAAATGCATAAATTTGAAGCAATTAGAATCCTATAGAAAATTCATGTGAACATGGTCAAAATCGTTCTTGTAACGGTGGCATTTTTTTTTTTATCTAATGTGTCCAATTTGGTCTCTGGACTTTCCTAAATGTTCCATTAATTTATCATACTGATCCAAAGTAATCCAAGAAAGGGACTATTTTGAATTGAAATTGAGAATTTAAGGGTTTAAATTGAATAAATTTATTGTCAGCGATTAAAATGGTGCCACACATATAATCTTGATACCATTTTGATATTTTTTTTGTAGCTCTTAGATATAGTTCTTGTTTTTCAAATTTAATTGCATAGGGGCAAGGAAGGATATATACTAGCTTAAAACTTTTCAAGTGTTTTTGCTGAAGAGAAAACATATTTGCACTAAAAAAGTATGTTAAAGTTAGCATTTGTTATCAAATCTGTTAAAAATTATAACAGTTTTTCAAAACTTTATAAAATCCTTATTTGAATTTTATAGAAGCAATTGCACGATGATAGACGTTACCCCCCCCCTTAGCATAGCATAGCATAGAAGTTGATAGTTTATTAGTTTTTTGGTATGATAATTGTTTTTTAATGATTGTCAAACTTGTTATCCATGTGTTGAAGGAATCTTTTTTAAAAATCATTTGCAATATACACACTATTGGTTTTGACATGCTTAATTAGGGTTAGGGATCCCTCGTTAAAACGAGGAGATATAATCTATGGTTAAATCAAAAGGAACATGAATATATTTTAGTAAAGCAAAGACTAAAGATTATATGGAATTCTCAGGTAAGTTTGCAAATTCTAATGTGGAGGAGCAATGGTGAATCTCTTAGTTAGAGTAATGTAAGATTGATCATGTTTTGATTTTTTAAAATATAATTTCTTAATACATCATGTCAAGATGAAAGGTTTGTTCTGGACTTCTGCAGAAAATCTTACATAAGCTAGCGTAGAGATCCAATAATAAATCAAAAAAGAAGGAATTTAAACATCTAATTTCATGTAGTTAGGAAATAAACTAAATGCGGTAATGTTAAATGATGAGTGGGGATCGTTTGGTTTTATTTATTTTGCATGCTTGTGTTTGTTTTCATATATGGCCCCGTTTGGAACAGCCGCACTGTTTGATAAATCTTTGGACTGAGTTTTAAAAACGGCGTATTTTTTGTATAATAAACGCGGTTGTGGGATCAACCCCGCTGCCCGCGTTCGTTTGCGGTTTTTACCCCACTGCCCTCGTCTCTCTCGTGCTGTGTCTCAACTGCCTCTCGCGATCCCTTCTCTCTCGCTACCAAAATTATGGACTTCGTGAACAAACCTTTGCGATACATAACTCGGATGGCAACGAAGGGATCGCGGCTTACAGAGACCACCGAAACTCCCATCTTTTTCATCCTTTCCGCACTGCTCCGACCAAAAACCATTGAAGAAGGTAATTACTTCTTTAATCTATTCCGGTGCTGAGGGATCCTCTTTCTGAATGCTTATTCTTTACATTTTTTCGCTTCACTCTGCTAAATTTTACATTCTCCTTCAATAGGCTTTCTAATTAAGATGGTTCTTGCTGTGATTTGCGCCTTAAGTGAAAAAGGAAGGAGCTTTTATGAAACTAGGAAAGCGTTGTGTATGAAGTGAAACCAAATTTCTTTTTTCTGTGTTTCATCTTAAAGGCGTATTATAGAGGGCTTTGAGCAAGGATTTTTTATCAAAATTGGAGTTAGAGTTGAAGCTATCAGCGACGTCGCTCACAGATTGATAAGACCTTCTAACTTCATCGTCTCCCAAAAGTTCCGGAACTCCTCTCATCATTTCGTGTATCTCGAAAAAATATGGCTTTTTCAAAATCTCATCTTTTAGCAGATTACCCTAACGCTGACGAGTTGTCCTTCAACATGCTCTATATCCTGTTGCTTCTCGGTTTTGAAATTTCTATAGTTATTAAGGTCATCTTTGCAATATATTGCATCATTATCTGCACCTTTTAGAGCTTACTAGTTCTTTGGTCCTATTAGATTGATGACTTGCTCTAAGTGCTGAAACATGTGTTTTGATGCTCTATGTAGATAAAGTAATTGGGATGGCCAGGATGTCAGAACCTATTATGCAGCCATATTTGAACTGAAATCTTTTTTTGATTTTTTTTGTATAAATTCAGTTTTTTAAGAAAACGTGAACTTCTAATGTAAACGAAAATCTTACTTTTTAAAGAAAGCATTTCATTTGTATTTTAGTAATATATACAATCTAAAGCTAAAATAAAGGAATTAATCATTGTCATGAGCAATTCTAAACTATTTACACTTTAAGTTATATTCCCTTGTTTTCTGTTAAGGGAAACTTCCTTTTCTCTTATCCCTTTACTAAAAGCATATGAGACTATTTCGAATATAGAAAAGATCCTATAGGATCTCTTCTAGTTAGGTTACCCAATATCAAACTTCCTAACATACAACCATTATATTTAATACTTTCCATAACACTCCACTCAAGCTTCTTAATAAATAGTGATCATGCCTACCTTGTTACAAATATAAGTGACTTTAGCTCCATTAAAGTTTTTTTGTGAAGATCTCCCCTAGTTGTTCCCTAGTCTTTACATGAACTGTGGAAATAAAATTTTATTAATTTTTTCACGAAAAAATGACCATCTATATCAATGTGCTTTGTTCATTCATGGAACACAAAAGGTTTAAACAATATGACTTTGTAGCTTGGTTATCACGCCACGACTGTTGGAACTGTCATCTTTAAACCCATTTAAACAATATGACTTTGTAGCTTTGTTGCCAAGGACTATGCTAAAATTTATATAATTGACTATTTGGACATGTTCTCAGTAGCTGAAAAGGTGTAGAGAAATATTCTTTGATATTCTTATAGTGTAAACCTCCAGTTTTGTGCCATGTATATCTGAAAAGGTGCAGATAAATATTCTTTGATATTGTCATTTCTCAGAATCTTAAAAAATTGAATTGAATTTTAATTTTAGCACAAAAGGATTGAAAATATGATAGTGACTCAAAATGAAGTTTCATAAAGTTAAGTCTTACGAGAAAAAATCATTCACAAAACTGATAAAATATTGAAATCCATTCGACAAAACATGATAATGTCCCCATACATCAAAATGAACCAATTCAAAACTATGACTAACTTATTATTATTTCTGGGAATAGAAGACAAACGATAGTGTTTAGTAAATTGATATAAGTCACAATTTAAATATTATAATTGCTATAACTAAGGGTATAACTTTTTAAGCTTTGGTAGTGATGGATGCCCTAATCGACATAAGATCCTGAAAAATGATAATGGTCAAGAAAGAATAAGATACGACAATTAAGTGCACATGTAATCTTGTTAACAAAGACAAGATTAAAAGAGAATTGAGGTAAACAAAGGTGGAAGTTGCAACAACTTGTTTCACTTCGCCCTTGTGGCTAGAACGCTGGTGAATTTTGATGTTTCTGTCATGCTGTAAAGCGATGTGGGTTGGATCTCAATTGTCGAGATATTGGCAGAAAATTGAATTTGAAAACATTCATTTTCATTATTCTTCTTGTCATTTTTTTGGGCATAAATTTTTTAATGTTTCAACGCACATTCTAAGTTGAGGCTTACTAAATTTTGATCATTGACTCTTCCATCTGATGCTCAGATTAATCTTCCTACTTGTTTGGTGGAAGAGCTTCCATAATCTAATCATGACTTGTTCTATAATTTTTGAGCCAAGTTGATTGATTGATTTTCCTACTGTTGCTTGCCCCTTGGTATTAATTTCATCATCACTTGTTGATATTACTACTTGTAATACTCAACAAGTTTTTAAAACACCACAATTTCATCCACTTTGTGAGCAGAATGAACCTTTACTATTCCAAAGTTTTGATGCTGATTAGAGCGTTTAAAGTGTTGACTCCGTAACAGATAAAGGTTGTCATATTCTTTATATTAGAAGGGGTAGGAATCAGAAGAAAATTTATCATTTCTCACCAATATTCACTATGCTCCAAGCTAGGCGATCTAGATAATTGTATCTCATATTATACTGTTGCAAAATTTTTTTGCTTACTCTTTGCGTTTTTTATTAAATGCCCTTTGTTGTACTCTCTTTTTGTCTAGTTTGTAAAAGTTGTTTATTTAAACAAGAATAATGAACGTGAACAGTTATGAAATAAGTTTATGCTTGAGAGCAGTTACTAGCCATCAACCACATTAGGCACTTAGTTTAATTTTTAATGTTTTTTTAATGTTGATTTGATAGGTTATTTTGGAGCTCATTCTTCAATTCTTATTTAAAGAGATTGCAAATTTACTTTAATGTTCATGATTAATAATGTGGATAGACCTTGTGCAAAATGATTTGCTCAAAATAGATTTGACAAATGTAGAATGTTGGATTCCTAAGTTGACCGCTAATAATTGGGATAGAGCTTATGGTGATGATGATATTCTACTTCTATTGCTTTAGAAATTGTTTATTAAATTGATTATATGAAACCATGACTGTGCAGATGGAAGAGTTCCAATTCCTCCAAGCAAGTATAGAAAGGTGAATTATCCTTGAGCTTATATCGAAACATACAATTCAGAAGTGTTTTTGTTTAAACCAAATCTGCTTAATTAAACTTGATCAAGATGTTTGGCTTCGTTTATGTATTAAAGAGAGAATGCAAGTTATTTTATAACATTTTGTCATATTTCTTTGGCCCTTATAAGTGTTCATAAATTACTTTTCATTGATACCTGAGAGATTATTTATGTACTTGTGAATTTGCCCATCACCTCCTGCCCTTCTCTTTTTCCCTCTTTTTATTCAGGGACTTAATGGCTTATTGGTTTAGTTTTTTATAATGACATTTGAGGCCTAGATAATGTGGAGTGATCATGGTCTGTAATAATGAATGTACTGCATGACTATTTCTATCAATAGGGTTAACGTAATATGAGTTCAACACTCTTAGATAATTTTGGTGAACTAGCTTAAAGAAATTGTGTAGGTCAACTTTAATAAGTTAAGGTCTAGGTCCTAGAAAAAGTACCAATACTACTGTTGGAACCCATTATTCCAATTTTGAGTCCTTCATGCTAGAAATTTCCGTAGCTGATGAACATAACCATTACACAGCTGCACACTAAAATTAATGGTCTTAACTATGCACAGGACAGACTCCCCAATCACTGACACAATCCCATACCCATCTGCATTCCCTTGTGCATTCCAATACTTTCTAACTTAATTGTATGCTGATAAATTTTACATCAAAATTTCCTTTAGATTCATCAACTACCCTTCAGCTTTGGATAATTGCTTGAGGATGCAAATGTACTCAGAAAGAGTGCAAACCATACTTTTGCCATCAGTTTTCATATGCTATGTTCTTTAGTGAAATTGATGCAATGGTCATGGCTGGATAGTGCATAGAGAGATAAGGGAAATTATTGCCTAATGCCAATTTTTTACTTTTTTTATTCTAGGTAAAAATATTTGGGTAGATATTACTTGATTCCTTAGGTTGTAGACCATACTTTATGTTGTTTGACATTTTATAAGCCCTCAAGTTTGATCTCACAGATACATGAGTCTTGCATGATGGCCTTGTTATAATCAAAATGTCAGTTACGGAAAAAAATGCTGATAAATGTTCTTATATTTTTCCTCTTTCCTTTCTTTAATGATTTTGATGCATAAATTTTTATTTTTAGGTGGCAACAGTGGTGTATAGCATGAGTTTGGTAGAAGGTGGCCTTGGATATCCAACCTGGCAAATCCTACTTGTTGTTGAATCATTTCTGGCTGTTGGGTGGGTTGATTAATCACCATTGTAACCAAGATATCAGGACCATGGGATTCATCTTGGTTAGGATTGTCACCCTTATAGGATCTTTACGTTGGTAGCCTTAGTGAGGCTTCCAACACTGAGAGCAGAATTCAACTTCTATTGGAAAGCTTGAAGAACCCTATCATTATAATAGGACTATGAAGTGTAGAAGAGGGGGTGAGTATTTAAGAAAGTAGGAGAAAAGTAATATTCTCTTATTTCTCCATGATCAAAGTTACAACTCTTCTCCTTATATAATAAGTAAGTGTTAGGGCAAGTTTAATTCATACCATTACAACCTATCAAAGACACAATAACCAACAATATGAATGAAAAACAACTTTATAAAAAAGGAATAAATGAGAATAGGTCTAAAAAAGAAGACTCAAAATTTCACACTACCCCTCAAGCTTGGTCTTAGATTTTGTAAAGAGACCCAACTTGGTATTCAAATCAAAAGTTATCTGGAGTGAAGATATCAACAACTTGATTATGAGTTCAATTATAGATCAAGTGAATAATGCCTCCATTGATCTTCTCAAAGATAAAACATCTCTCAATCTCAATGTGCTTGGTTCTTTTATGATGCACATGATTCTTTGATCTAGTGGAGCATCCAAGCCAATCACGGAAGAGTATAAATCTATCTAAAATGAAGTAAATGTGGAGCACACCAACAACCCCGAATCAATCCCAGCTAGATGCGCTTCAAGTTCCATGGTTTTGGGCACATCATATCAGATTTTCCACATTGGAGAATGAAATATTTCACTAGGCAGAGTGATGTAGAGGAGGCAGAGGGTGAAGACCCCGAGGAGGAAAATGGAGAGGGGTACCAGCTTGCAATCGACAAGGGAAAGATGCTAGTGATTCAAGCTGAGCCCATGAGTGAGACTCCAACATGATTATCATTGTTTCTTCTAGAAGGTAGTGAGTCTAAGATAATTGACGTTCATAAAGAGTTTGAGGATGTGGTGCCATCGATTATCTTGTTGCAAACATTGAGAGGAGTCCCAATAGGACTAACATTGGTTGTTTAAAAGGGAAGTGAGTCCTAGGAGCCGATATCAGACGCAATGTCATAACTCGGCTTGGGGCTTGAAGTTAACTAAGACGGGAAATGACGGACGGAGGGGGGAAATCAATTCTCTACTAATCTATTTCTATCACAAGCATGTTACTATTCAAATAATACGTGAAACAGACACTAAATAAAATAAAAATTAATAAGTAAAAATTGGTGCCTTACTAGTTGCTCTCACCTCTTGTATACATTTGCTCTTCTATTCATCTTGTTTAAATATTTAAAATCTAAATATAATATTAAAACAACATAATCAGATCTAAAGATAACCCAAAAGTAACCACACTTCTGAACTACAATATTCAAAGGAAAAGAATTCAATATGCATGCATGTCTATAAACAATTTTATAATAGGTTGACAATTCATATTTTTATAAGCAATCTGATATTTGCTAATGCATGTATCGATGACTTTTTCTGAATGAAAATGATATTCTATAAGCATTTTCTTAAACTTTATACTTTACATACACAACTGTCTCTACTAGGATCATCTCAATGCAACCTAATATACCCTTAGCCGATATTGCCCCGTTGACATAACGGTTAGCGATCTACGCATTGCAATTATTTAGTGAAAAGGCCATTACCTGCCCCTCACCGATGTTATCTCGTCGACACATCGATTAACAATGTAAACATCACAATTTTTTTTAGGAGGTAAGCTCTTATCCACTCACTCTGGTCGATATTATCGCGTCGGCAGAGCGGTTAATGAACTAACCATCATAATTGTCTGAGGTGGTATATAAATTCTATGCGTGCGGGTACACTTGCGTCCTCTGCTTGTACCATTAGAGGGTTAAATTCTATTCTGAACATACATATACAAACATTCATATATAAAATTTCATTCATTATTCTGAGACCTCATCATGCAATTGCTAACTTGCATACTTACTCTGCTGTGTAACTATTTAACATGCATCTCTCATAATATTTATATATTTATCTCATGTATATTTTTTCATACCTGCCTATCTTACATATAATGTCTATCTTACATATAATGCCTATCTTACATATAATGTCTTGAATTCGTGCCGGAATCCATTACGAAAACTCGCAAGCTATGTTTAACACTTCCGACGCTAATTCGGCGCCTCCGACAACTACTAGAACCAAATAATGCTTGGAAAACGAGAATCTCAAAATTGAAACAGGAGGAAAGAAATGAATGTCTAAAATAGCGTGAAATAGGGTTTCATACCTTAATGTTTCGTCCCGATGCCCTAAAATGTCGTATACAGCTCTGTGTGGGCTGCTCGATTCATGCAGCTCCAATAGCCGAGCGCTACTCTCACCGGAAGGAGAAATCGGGGGGAGAGGGGAAATGACATTTGACACTCTGTAGCTTACCAGGTAGCCACTCGTCCTTATTGTTTGCGTCTACTACAGTGGCTCGAGTAGAAGCTTGCAAAAACTCCTATGTCGAGTGAAACCAATAGGGATGGAGAGCGTGTGAACAAAACCAAGAGGGTGGGAGAGGAGTATCGAGAGAGTGGAGCAGAAATTTCGAGAGCTTTGGATGGTTCGACGCTTCCCAGGCTAAACATTGTGTGGTTTAAGTCAGTGTCTATAGTAAATGTACGAAAGTTTAGAAAATAATTAGGTTTAATTATTTTAATTAATTTATAAATTCTAATTTTTACTTCTTTTAATTCGTTCATAATTTACATATAGTATTATATATGAAAATTGATCGATTTTTTATGTAGAATTTTATAAAATTATTTTGATTGAAACCTGAAGGATTTGAAATTTGGGATACATTTTTAGTTGCCGAAATTTTTATCTAATGTCTCAAAAATTTTGGTTATTGCACACAAGGCAGCCTCTACTAAGTATATTTCAGGATTTTTTGACATATAATCTACCTCCTAAGTTGCCATGGCTGAGGGAGGTCCAACATGTCCTCACTTTAGATAGAGCAGAGGAGTCTCTGAGCCATTTCTGGAAAACTATTTGGAATAAGCTGAGTGATGAATACCAGTTCAATTTAACAGCTCACTTGGGGACATATGACCATATATGAGCGACGAACAATTTTGAAAGTCACCTTAGGTGTTTTGTGGGAAATAACGACCAATAGTGGGATCTGAGTCCTTACAGAGAAGAAGAAACTTCTCCTAGCCTAGGGGAATGATGCAGAGAGTTGGTGCAACATTCACAGAAAGTAGAATCCGGTGTTTTCCATTGGGTTGTGAGAAATACGTGACCAATATAGAGGACAGAGCTATTTTTGCATTTTTTTCTTTCCCTTTTTGATTTCTTTTCTATTTCTATTTAGGTTATTTTCTTGGAAGAGACTATTTATATCTTATATATTCTTATTTTTTCAGCTTACTCTTTGTTTTGAGTGTAGGGAGATTGTAATATCTATTTTCTACCTTTTATTTTGCTAGGGGGGTGCCTGTATCTTACTTAAGAATGGGTGGAAAAACCTCCTCACCGCTTGAACGTCACCGATTCGGAGATTGCTTTGTTGTTTTCAACCAAAATGCTTATCACCTTCTCAATGCATTTGACCTCGCATATTTTCGTTTTGTTGCTTTTCCACAACTACTAAACTGCAAAATCCGCTTTTCAAATACCTTCTAGAAGCCCTAAAATGATATCATGAACTCTCATGAATAGAGATATTATTGGCTTTGGCCTAATGATTCCACAATTTTGTCTCACTGGTGTAACTTCCCAGAGGTCACCCACGCTGAGAGTGCTGTCATACGAGCATGCTTAAAAATGGAGTTTCTGATAAAATTTCAACCATGACAGCAAAAGGCGCTTCAATGTTTAACAGTTCCCCTTAATTCTACTTAAGGGGTTTATCATCTTGTTCATGGGTCAATTCATTAGAGTCGTAGTTTTTCAACTAGGGCAACTTCATGTTGGACTGTAACATTCGTTTATTTTATTTTATTTTTTGTTGTTGTCTTTGCTGTTGAAGGTTGTCGGCTTTTAGAAGTAAAGTTCCTGGAGGCTGGCATAGTTTATGTTTTTCTATCTACTGCTGTGGTTTTCACATTCTATTATTTACCTATTATTATGACCGATTTCTTATTTTAGTGGGCATTGTTTGGGCATTTCTATTTGCTATACTTATAGATTTTATTCTGTTTTTGGGAAAGATATCATGCAATTATTTTAATTATTAAGCTTGGATAAGTATGAGTTTGCTTGTTATTTAGAATCAGGCTTGCAAATCTTGTAAACCATTTTTGCTAACCCCCGAATGACGAGTTTATACGTAAATATTTTGAGGCATGTCATTTGATATTTTTGATTGAATAACAAGCTCTTCTAATTTTAATCTTGTGTTTGCATGTTGGATGTATGAGTCACTCTAGTGCAATAAAATGTGACTTCTTATTCTGGTGAAGGCTATCTTTTCATGTTAGCATGAGGCCTGTGTTTCTTACTCTAACAAACTCTTTATTAATATAATTTATCTTAAATATCATGCTATGATTCTTTATTTTGTTTAAATTTTGCATGGCTAGAATATTGTGGTGATTAAAGTACAATTTCTTGTTGATTTTGCATGGTTCAAAATTTTATTTGATTTCTTCAAAGTTATTCAATGTTTAAAACATTGATTGGGTTTTCAAGTTTATATATTAAGAGAGAAAGATATAATCTAATTAGTGGTCTTTGATTTTAATTTTATTCTTATGATCCGCATTTAGTGCAACATTTTAATTACTAGAGCCCTATGCCCTAAATCATTTTGCATAAACGCTAGTTCAACATTGCTTGGTTTTGAAGATTATGTTGACCATGTGAAACTTTGCTTATGAGACTGACCTTAGCTGACCAGCTTACGTTAATTTTTAAGGCTAAAGGATCCTTATGTAGACTTGTGCTACATTTTGGGGCTATTTAAAATTATCAATGATGCCATTTTGATTAAAAGATTTTATATCAAGTCAAAAGTTAAATTATGTGAGTTAAATTAATGAAAAATTTAACATCATTTGAAGAAGAAAATAAAAAAGAGAATTTTTGCAAATATACTTATGATTTATGCTTGGAGGCCAATCTGTTTATGAGAAGAGCAGCGAGGTCATAATGACAGGTTTTTAAAAATTTGAATTTTTATAAAGCATAGTTTATATAACTATGAGAGATGAGTGACATTTATGCAAAATGTTTTTATTTTTTCTCATCTAATTTGCTGGTATGGTATTTAGGTTGCATTTGCTTTATTTTGGATGGCTATGATTTCATTTCTCTCTCTACACCAAGCTCTTTTATTCTTGTATCTCATCTACCTTTTTTCTGTGTGGGGCTTCAATCAGCATGAGCGAAACTGTTATATGTGTGGTTCCCCAGATCACTTGATTAGAGAGTGTCCTCATGCCAAAACTGGTAAAGCACTGTCAGACTTTCATTTAGGATTATATGCCACGCAAAGTTTTTAATGTTTGGAATGCTCTGTATTCATTTGTTTAGGAAATGCTGTTTGTTCCGGGGGCATTCCACCCTACCGAGAAGGCTATTGGCATGGGGCCTCTTTGTCAAATGTTAGGCCTTATGCAAATATATATGGTGTCCCTCCTATAATGCATTTTGATCCAATGATGTTTCAGGCCCCGGCTTTTGCCATTTCGTCATGCATGCCACCCATGTATGGTGGTCTGGCAGCTCCCTAGTATGTTCTCTAGTTCTACATTTTTTCATCACTATTTTTTGTTTCTGATGCTCTGTATCTTGGAAATTTCGGCTGGATTTCATTGTGTTAGACGTCACATTTTTGTTTTTGACATTTGCAAAATTCATTTTTCAGTGGATTCATGAGAACAGGGGCTGTCCCACATGTCATGATGCCTGGAGCAGAGCCTAGAATTCATGCTGCTGAAACAATGAATAAACAAAATGGTGAAGGGAAACACTATTATGGATCTCGAGAGAGGTAACTCCAGCTAGTTTACTCTATTTTTTTTCTCATCCTTATTCAATATATGTATATATATATATATATATATGTATGTATGTATGTATATATGTACACACACACACACACACACCCCTATATATGAGAACGCTTAGTTGAATGGATGGCTTTAAACTTAGAGACAAAATGCAAAACAAATATATCTGCGAATGGGTTGATGTAGCTCTAGTGACAGACAATATTAGAGAGAGTTGTATTAGATGGTTCAAACACAACATTAAACGTTGACCATCTAGTGATCTGGTTAGTAGAGTAGATGTTGTATGTGTGTGCGTGCTTGACTAAATTCCGATATTAATTTAAATTTAGAGATTCCACCTGGCCTAGTGCAACTTTATGACTGTCAAGGCTACCATGCTGTTCATGTCTATTGAAGGTCTGATTTTATCACGTTCTTTTACCTGTATGGATGTTTTTTTTTTCAGCTGTGTGATTTATCATTAAATGTGTGCAGCTATCAACTTATGCTGCGTCAAAGCAGTTAAGTTGTCTTTGATCATGTACGGGGAGAAGCTGCAATCTTCGAACTATGTTTTTTTCTTGATCTGTATTGTTTTGAATGCCAACTAGCATCACATACTAATGCTATTAGACCATGTTCTTTAAAACGATGACCTAAGATTCAAATTTCTATTGTTTCGGAAAATGGTAAAAAAACCTTATTTTTTTATTTGAGAAATCAAAATTGTTGGATAAATTGTGCTTCAAGTTAAAGAGACTAAAAAATAAAGAATTTTTTTTTTGGTTGTTCGGATTTTTTTTTAATTCTTTTGATTTTTTAACTTCTCTTCGAGAATGTTTTGATATATCTTTTATTTTATTAAGTGCACCAAATGCGAGATTTTAATCACAAGAACATCAACAAAAATGATGTTTTAAAATAATTAATAATATTGTACAAGCTTTAATCGTAATTGTCTCTATATGCATTATTCAAAGTCGTATTTTATTAGCCATCAGTTGCCCTAATCCATTCTCAAATCAAATCATGTAGTTTAAAATAATTATTGTATCTAATTTTAGGCATGTAGTGGATACCCATCAAATGACCTTTACATAATACTATAAATTCAGATTGGACAATAAACATTTTTAACTAAAAATATTATTCATTAACATATATAAAATAATAGCATTGATAGTGTATAATAGAGCACACTAAAGTAAATGCCATCCATAAGTAAATTAGGTTTTAGAATTTTACTCTCAAGGTCATTTAATATTATATTTAATATTATTTTATAGGGTTTACATATAATATTTGTAAATAATATAAAATAGTTCTATATATTCATGAAATATTAAACCAGGTTTGGTTGTCAGGTATACCATAGGTTAACACAAATCACTATTCAATTCACCATAATTATGAATACACAAAATATCAAACCAGAATAACTATCTTATCCATCAAATCATTAAATAACCAGTTGGGTACAGTCAAGTTGGTACTATGTATGTAAGACAAAACTGTCATCCTTACACACATACTTGACTTGTTTCGGATTAGCAGAGATGCTGAAGTTAGCTTTGAGGTTATCCAAACGATGTAAATATTGAAATTTTATCCCTATTAGGTTGCCTAGAGTGGCGACCATATGACCCTCACAAGATCAATTTGTGGAAGCTATTGGAGGGAGTTTCCTATTTCAGTTTTAATTTTTTTGTTTTGTATCTTATTATATTGTATGTCTTTTTTTATTGTTTTTTTGTAATTAGTAAGTTGTATTAGCGTTTATTTTATTTTGCCCTAGATATTCCCTATATAATGAGTGGAAATGTTGTAATTTGAATGTGATGGAATCTGAGAAATTAGTTTCTCCACCTTTCTACTTGATATTAAAGTCCTAATTTGAACACACAAGAGATAACAACGTTCGTCCTTCTATTTCTCGCAACAAAAGTCTTTAGTTCTCTTTTGTATGCATGAGCAACGCCCTCGTCTCACAGTGCTTTAGGGGTTGTGGTTCTCTTGTCTCTTGCAACACCCCCGTAATATTCAAATAGTCTGGTTCTTAGGCAAGTGGCCCAGATGAACTCCGCACAATCAATGATCTTTCCCCCGCTCTAAATCTCCCAGTTGCTCGCCTCTTCTGTTCAATCGGTTCACGAAAGACAGATCACAGGATCGTGATGCATAGAGACCTCTTCGTTTCTCTCTTCTCTCGTATTTATGAGTCGCAAGCTCCGTTCGAACAAAATCATCCCTGCAGTCGCAGAAATCTCTTCAGCCATCATGGACCCTCCTTTTATAACACTCAAAATTTGGAAAATCAGGTAAAGTTTGACAAACTTTAACGTACCTCAAATTTCTCACCCTTAGAATTCAATCAAATTGTTTTGATTAAATTCTATGCTTCGAACAGTTTGAGAGAAAATTTTGAAGTTATAAGTATAATTTCCTTAATGTACCTTTATTGTTTTTCAAAATCCCTTCCCAAATCCCGTCTCTCAACTGTTCACAGCTGATTCCCCACTCGTGCATGCAGTGGTTAATTGAGATAGAACGACTGTTATCCTCTGGATTTTTCTTAAGTGCTAAACCTTTCTCCCTCCCTCTCACTTATTCGTTTGGAGGATTCAACAAGCTTCTGTATGAAGCTACGGTCGGGCCATTGTCGCAAGGGGTGCGAACTGAGCGACACTAAGGAAGGCACAACTCGCGGTAAGGGCTTCCGAGGAGATATTGGTGAATGCAAAACCCCTTTTGCGCTATTTTAGGCATTCCTTTCCTTTCTCATACTTGCATTTTGATGTTTGCCTGGATATTATGCATTTTTTCATTTTTGGTAGCCGTAGCAATCGTCGAAATTGTGTCGAAAGTGTCAAAAGTGTCGAACTTGATTTGAGAGCTTTCGTAAGGGTTTTAGCACTAAATTAGCGAAGGGAAAGGGAGGATTGAGGTGGTAGGAAGAAGGGGGAGAAGTTTAGGCGGATCAGAGAAATGTTGGGTCATGCTGAGAAGCCTGTTCGAGATGTGTTGACATTTAGGGCTTGTTTTGGGTTATAAACTAATTTTCATGAATTTCTACTATGTTTATGATTTTCAGGCTGTTTATAGAAGGTGGCGAGCTTGAAACGAGCGTATAGGAACTAGTCGTAGGGTTGCTTTGTCTTGTCAGGTGAAATATTGTTGTGCTAACTTAAGAAAAATAATCTTATATAGGTTTTTGTATGTTTTTTTTCTTTGAAACAAATGCATTTAAAATATATATATCTATATTGTGAATGAATACCTGCATTGAATCTATAAATGCAAGCTAATTTCTTTCTACGATACATGTGATGTTATTATGCTATGATCATGTTATGATACATACAACTATGCTTATGAAAATAATTGCTTGCAGATATTCATTTACTATGATTCATGTATATGATATATGAAATTCCTATGAATGTTTGTTATAACTATTATGCTTAAAAATATCACAAGGAATGTTATGGGTAGATTTTTATATAAGTGCTTATAAGTGCGCTATCCAGAATGTGCTATTCTTGACTTCTGATGTTCAAATGATGAAAAAACTCTTGAAATCATTGCAATCAAATGGTGATAAAACATATTAAACTATTGATATCAGGGGGGCTATTGATAACTGCTATATTAGAGGAGTGAGGGACTAAACTTTATTAATAGTTAATGTGGTATTTGGGCTTGAGTGACGACCTATGATGTGACAAGACATGAAATATTTGAGACCTATACATTTACAAGCGACCTTGCTATGATATGATGGGATTGGTATGATGACATTGTTATGATTACATTACTATGAACATTCTTACGATTACATGCTTAAGATTATACATATTTACACAACAGTCTTGGTTTCTACACTACCTGCTTTCTTTTCATGTTCTATATGAGTCTAACATGCAGTGAATTGCGTGTAGACATGTACAGTTCATTTAAGCATTCACGTTATTTATTTTTCCCGTATAAAATTTTAATTTAGCATTGATTATTTCACTGAGCTTGTTCTTGCTTAATCTATATTGCTGCCTTTCAGGAACAGGTAAGAGGACAGTGACGAGTAGCCAAGTGTGATTTGTTCAATTTTTTCACTTATATTTTTGTGATTTGTACAACTTTTTGGTGCATATTTTTATTATGTTGGATCTATTAGCTCTGTATAGATATATGTTTTGACGATATGATTTTTCATTCTTCCGAGTATGAATATGAATAAATTATAAAATGCAATATTATCACATATGGTTGCAACAATTTTGGCAGACTAGTTCATCACCTATTGAGTCATGATTCTGCAAGTCAGGACGAGTGTTGGTGAGAATTTAGTCTGGACAAATTGTCTGCCTCATTTGCACCTTAGCCGACCTTTAAAAGGGGGCTGGTTGGAGTGTGATAGAAAGTTTTATCATGGCAAAGTTAGTAGATGAAGAGAACGATGAAAGTTTGTTGGATTTAGAAGAAATAAGAATGTGATTAAATAGGAATTGATGTATACAGAGTTATAGGTGAATTTGGGGTGTGTATCCCATACCACTTAATATCATTAATGAACAATATTATTATTATATCATAAATTGGCCGTAACGATTTCAAAATGATTTCAAATCAAGTTTTGACTTTAACTAAATTTATAAATTCAATAATACACAATTTGATTCAATAAAATCAATTAAAAAATCCAGCTCAAAATCCGTCCTTTTCTCTTTCATAAGGGTTTGGGCGCACTTTGACTTGATATATCTTCACTTGGAGCTTGTTTTGATCAAAATCACTTGCACCACCAAATTTCTTACAATTTTCTCTATCCAATGAGCCCAAGTCAAAGTTTTGACTTTAACTACCTTGTAACCACCTTATAATCAACTTTTAACCACTTCAAATGCCCATAACGTGTTTCAAAATGGTTTGAACCATTGGATTCCTTATTTCATCCTCTTTAAAATGATCTTTACTTTGATTTTTCCATAACCACCCTAACTACCTTAAAAAAAAACCAAAATACCCCTTTCTTTTTGAGAAATTCCCTTCATGTCTTTTAATTTAAGCCCTTCATTCTTTTTTTAACTTCATTCAACCACTCTTCTTTTGCAACCTCATCAATTCACCACATCCTCCCTCATTTGGCCACCTCATCTATTCGCCCCAAACCCTCTCTCTCCTCCATGTCATTAAATATTCTCCCTTAACTTCCTCCTTTCATCTTAGTCTTCCAATCCCGCTGCTCAACACATAATCACCCCTCTAACTCCACTAAAATCGTGACCTCCGCTCTCTTTCCCCCATTATCCCATTCGAAATTCTTTCCCTCTCTACTCCAAACTGAGCCCTCTCCTCTTCCCCTTCCCCTTTCCATCACCCAACAGGGACCTCATTATCTCTTTTCTCCGTTCCAAAATTGAGAGGAACTCCAAGGAAAGGAAGATGAAAGCAAGAGGAAAATAAGAAAAAGAAAGGGACCTCATTCTCTCTTCATATCTTTCATGTTATTGCATATTTAGTTTTAAAATTCACCATATAATTTAGTGGTTCTTCATGTATTTCATATTATTGAATGTTTAATTTTAACATTCCCTATGTAATTTAGTGGTTCTTCATGTCTTTCATGATTTTGCACGTCCAATTTCAAAATTCACCACATAATTTAGTGGTTTTTCTTGTCTTTCATATTATTTCTTGTTTAAATTCATTTTCTACCTTGAATTTTGTTTCTTTTTGTTGCCTTTGTATGTTCTACCATGTTATGTTGTCTTTTACATGTTAAACCATAACGCTTTCACCCCCTTTGTCTTATATTTTGTATATATTGTCTTTTACATGTTAACTCATAGGGTTTTGATTTATTTTTTCCTTGTATTATGTAATTAGCATTTTCCCCTCTATTTTTACCTGGCCAAAGTACATTAAACCAAAACCTAATCTACCTAATCACATCTAAAAATGAGACTCCAAGCCTTCAAATACATATGACAAGACAACCTACGTAACTCACACGTTAACTCATTAATTTACCTATAAATCTACTTCCAACACACTAAACATATTAACTTATTCATTAACCCATTCACTTGACCCATTAACATACTTTTACCGAAACCGAAACCGAAACCTAAACATGATAGTTAACCTGTTAACTCACTAATTAACCTATTTAACTCACTAAACCATTGACTAAATCCACTTAAACTAGCTTACCCGAAAAGTAAATTAACCCAAACTCCTCAAAGTTAGCCTGCTCGAGACCCATACTAGCCCAAACAAACCCAAACACACTCAAACCCATCTATCCGATCCCAAACATCCCCAAACCCACATAAACTCGAGCCTAAACTCTCTTACCTGAAATTTTAATAAAAAAAGTAAATAATAAATAAAAGAGAGGGTAGAATGTGTATGTTTTTGTGTGTCTAAATGTTTGTGTGTGTGAATAATTGTGTTTAAGTGAATAAAAGTGTGTAAGTGAAGAAATGTGTGTATATTTGTGTGTAAGTATATGTATGTATGTGATGTAATATGTGTAAATGTGTAAATTGGCCTATGTAAATACATGTAATATGACACATGTAAAATGACAAGTGAGTAGATGTATAGTTAATCATGCTTATTGAAACTTGTGAAATTATGAATGTGACAATCATGTGTATGTTTTGCATCTGAGTGTGTGTATATGTCTATGTTTGGCATGTGAACTTGCATAAATTTAAAAAAAAAAGCTCATGTAACTTGCATGAAAATCCAACTACTTAAACATCAAAACATACATACATTCACACACATGCATGCATTTTCATGCCAAAACATACATTCACACACACACACACACACATATACACAAACTCATGCAAAACATGCGCATGCTAATCACATTCATATTTTCTCATATTTCCACAAGCATTATTAACCACACATCTACTCACTTGCCCTCTTACATATGTGTCACATTACATTATTTACATTGATCACTTTGCACATTTAAACACGTTATATTACCACACAGACATTTACACAAACTCACACATCTTTTCAGTTCCACACTTTTATTCATACACACACAAACATTTACACACATTTACTCACACACACATAAATATTCACGTTTACCCTCACTCTTTTATTTATTATTTTAATATTTTTTTATTAAAAATTTGGGTAAGCTAGTTTAGGCTAGGATTTATGTGGGTTCAGGTGTGTTTGGGTTCAGGTTGATGTGTTTTAGTGTGTTTAGGTTTGGGTAGTTGGGTTTGGGTTAGTCTGGGTCTTGGGTAGGCTAGTTTTGACGAGTTCGGGTTAATTTAGGTCTCAAATAGGCTAGTTTAAGTGGGTTTAATAAGTTAAATATGTTAATTAATGAGTTAATAGGATGATGAACCTGTTGAGGTTTTTGTTTGGGTAAAATTGTGTGTTAATTAATAAGTTAATATGTTTAGTGTGTTGGCAGTAGGTTCATAGGTTAATTAATGGGTTAATATTGGAGTTGAGTAGGTATAGGTTAGATGAGTTTGAAGGCTTGCAGTTTCAGTTTTAGATGAGATTGGTAGATTAAGTTTTGACTTTATGCATTTTGAGGATAAAATGTTTTGGTCAAGGCAAAAAATGGAGGGGAAAATGCTAATTATATAATATAAGGTAAAATAAAGTAAAGCTCTATGATTTGACATGTAAAAGATGAGATATATTAAATACAAGACAACAAGAACGAAAGCCCTATGGGTTAACATGTAAAAGACAACATATCATGGTAGAATATACAAAGCAATAAAAAAGAAACATAATTTATGGTGGAAAATGATGTTAAACATGTAATAACATGAAAGACATGAAGAGCCACCTAATCATCTTGTGAATTTTAAAAATGGACATGCAATAACATGAAAGACATGAAGAACCACTAAATCACATAGTGAATTTTAAAATTAAACATGTAATAACATGAAAGACATGGAAAATCACTAAATTATATTGTGAATTTTAAAATTAAACACGTAATAACATAGAAGATATGAAAAATCATTGAATTACGTGGTGAAATTTCAAATTGGGAGAGGGAAAAACAATGTTATACATTCTTTTGTTGGATCTTGGTGTTATTCCTTGCTTTGATTTGAGGATCTTTCTTGCTTTTCTTTGTTTCCCCCTTGCTTTCCTCTTGATTCCCTTGAAGTTTCTCTCAGTTTTGGAACAAAGAAACGGGAGAATGAAGTCCCTGTTTGGTGAGGGAAAGGGAAGGGGAGAGGGCTCAGTTTGTAGTTGAGAGGGAGAGAATTTCGAAATGGGAGAGAACGGAGGGAAAGAGAGAGGGTCACTGTTTTAGTGGAGTTAGTGGGGTGGTTATGTGGTGAGGTGGAGGACTGAAATGCTAAAATGAAGAGAGGAAGTTAAGGGAGGGAAGATGGAGGATATTAATGACATGGAGGAAAGAGAGATGGATGGGGTCAGATAGATAAGGTGGCCAAATGAGGATAAAACTAAAATTATCATAGTGGATAGGTAATTTGGTTACAAGGTAATTTGATAATTTGGTTACAAGGTAAAAAAAGAGATATTTTGATAATTTATCGATGTAGTTTGTGTAGTTATGGATAAATTATCATTTGAAATAGGATGAAACACAAAATTTAATGGTTCAAACAAAAAAAGGTGTCTAGCTCAAGTTGTGAGCATTTATAGTGGTTAGGTTGTTAAAATTTGGTTACAAGGTGATTATGGTTTAAATTTTGGCTTGCGCTCATTTGATAGAGAAAATTGCAAGAAATTTGGTGGTGCAAGTGATTCTGATTAAGAGAAACTATGTGAAGATATTAAGTTACATTGGGCCAAAATCCTTTGGAGAGAGAAAATGATGGATTTTGAAGTTTTCAATTAAATTTATTAGACTAAATTGTGTACTTTTTAATTTATAACAATTTTAGCTGAAGTCTAAACTTGATTTGAGGTCATTTTGAGTTATTTATGACCCGAGGTCATTTTGAGTTAGTTATGAACAAATTATCCTTTTATTATTGAAATGATTATTTTTTCTCTCTAGACTATTGTTGGCTTAACGGCCCTCCAAATAGAGTCGGATTTAGGTGTGAAGGGGCTTATTTAAAATGTTCGATGATATGGACGCAATGATGAAATCTATTTTGAAAAATAATAACTCTGTTAAAATTTTTTTATGTGAGACTATTTTTATGCATGAAAATACTAATTGCATAATTTTACGTAAAAACGATATCTAGTGACTACCAAATTAGTTTTCACACTCATATGTGAGTATGAAGACTATGCAACTTATGGAATGTCATTTGGATTATGGAATTGTTCTGTGGAGGGAAAGATGATTTTAGGGTTAGTGAGATAGTGCTATTCGTGTAAGAAAATTGAACTTGAGTATTTTATGTAAAACTTATTTCAAAATAATCGTCGAACTTGTTTGTGAACTTGAATTATGCAATTAGCTTATTTAAAATGCTCGATGATATGGACGCAATGATGAAATCTATTTTGAAAAATAATAACTCATTAAATTTTTTTTATGTGAGACTATTTTTATGCATGAAAATGCTAATTGCATAATTTTACGTAAAAACGATATCTAGTGACTGCCAAATTAGTTTGCGCACTCATATATGAGTATGAAGATTATGCAACTTATGGAATGTCATTTGGATTATCGAATTGTTCTGTGGAGGGAAATATGATTTTAGGGTTAGTGAGATAGTGCTATTCATGTAAGAAAATTGAAGTTGAGTATTTTACGTAAAACTTATTTCAAAATAATCGTCGAACTTGTTTGTGTGGTCTTTACATGTGATAATATGTCTCATGTAACTTTCAAAATGCAATTTGGAATCCAACAATTATCTCGGCAGTGAAAACGATAATCTTAGGGTTTTGGTTAATTAAGGATGATTTTAGGGTTACCTTTAGGTTTTGATTAATATTGGTTATATTTGAAGTTTATTTTTTTAAATTTAGATTTTTGTTAAGTTAAATTTCAATTTTATTTAGGGTTTGCTCAAGGCTTGGCTTAAGTAAAATTCAGTTAAGTGTAAGCCAGGAAAATGGGGTTGATAAATAATTAGATCATGAATAATTCTACTGTTATTTTATAAACAATTACAACATCTTCATATGAGGTCTTAATGGTGTGTGTTGTGGATGGTAAAAATTATGATAAATATTTTTTTTTTCATGTTACTGTTCTTTTCTTGTACTTGATATGAATTTGGTCATTAAGAAGGCCCCATTGTAATAAACATAAAATAGTTAAAATGTATAACATTTTGAATTGAAATACAAAATATCATATGGACTCCATTGAATTGAGATCAAATGAATGACCTTGATGGGCGTTATGACAACTCTGATACCATAATTTATTGGGAAGATTGTAGGTTAAAAAGAGCTTTGTTTTTGTTTATCATGGATTATGCCATATGTGTGGCTGTGGATGAAGGATATAAATGGAGACTCTGAGATAATATGTTGGAGTGTGGTCATTTGTTCTAGTTCAAATTTCTTTCAAATCTTGGAGATATGAAGGTAAGGCAGTAGTACCAAATTTGTTAAGTTCTTATTAGATTGATGCGTTTGTTGTAGAACGATCTATGCCTCTTGAAGGTTTCATTCCCATTGACCGAGCTTTCAAATTTTGAATTTTTTCTATAATGAAATACTGGCGAATAGTCAGTTTCTGCTTATTTGTTTAGTCCTATCATGATAGACAATATTTTTTATAATACTTTTGATAGTCTAATTGCCATATTATATTTTTAAGGGATATTTTACTTGATGGTTTAGTTATTATAATCTTTTCAACTACCTTTTTTTTGTTATCAAGTGCCACGACCTTATACGTAGCTTGAAAATTATGTTGTGATACTGCAAACTATTTCCCGCTTTCTCAATTTAATTAGTCTTCCTCATGCAGGAGTACAATAGTTAAAGGTAGATTTTCAATCTAATTTGTCTCCAACCAAATGAATGTTTATAAAATTTTTTATTTTCTTCTGGATGAATTTGTAGATGATCATTTTTTTTTTGTTTTTTTGAACTCAAGTTAAGATACATTAGAATGCCGTTAATAACTTCTATCTGGTTTTTAGTAGTTTTGTTCATATATTGACCTTCAAACCTAACATGGAATCCCATATCAAGTCAAATGAGAGTGAAATTAATGCATTGATATCTACCATTATCAACTAGCGTGTTGTTAGCGATGAATTCAATTTGTTTAGTTAGGTCTATTGCCGATTCCGTATGCTGGCATCTAGATATTTTTGTTTTGTGGAGATCCAGAGTACACTTTCATCAGTGAATAACACTATTTTACTTTGATTAGCCATTTCCATCTCAATAAAGTATTTTAGATTTTCTTAATTTTTTTGCTGAATATCTATTTCTAGAAATCCTTTGAATGTATACACTTACTCCTGAAAATTCAATTGAGAAAAGCGGAGATTAGAGAATGTTATAAAATTTATGATCGAATTTCATTCCCCATTTGTGAAAAAAAAGACAAGTGCATAAATGTGTGGAGAAATAATTATCTAGGTATTAAATAAATTTGAAAATCAATTGGTAATTCAGTAGTTTATAAATAATTATATGATAAAAATAGAAAGATATAATTTTTTGTTTTCATTTGGGTGAATATTTAGTTAATCAGCTTTTTTTTTTACCTCAACTTGAGGTACAATAGAATGTCGTTGATAGCTTCTATATGGTCTTTAGTAGGTTTGTTCATATATTAACCTTCAACCTTAACGTGGAATCCCATATCAAGTCAAATGGCAGGGTTAATGCATCGATACATACCATTATCAACGAGTGCGTTGTTAGCGATGATCCCAACTTGTATAGTTGGGTCTATTGGGGCTTCCATATGCTGACACTAATTTTTGTTTTGTGGAGATCTAGAGTACAGTTTCATTGGTAAATGATACAAACTTTGATTAGCCATTTTTCGTCCCAGTAAAGTATTTTAGATTTTCTTAAATTTTGTCTTAAATTCTCCTTTTAGAAATCCTTTGAATGTATCAACTTACTCTTGAAAATTTGAATGAGAAGAGTGGAGTTTAGAAAATTGATTAAATTTCATTCCCTTTGTGTGAAAAAAAGACAAGTGTATAAATATGTGGAGAAATAATTATCTAGGAAATAAATAAATTTGAAAATAAATTGGTAATTCTGTAATGTATAAATAATTATATTGTAAAAATAGAAAGCTTTAGTATGGATTGCTAGATATATGGATTTTTTTTTGTTAGAAGGATGTTGCCCATGGATATTTTATTTCAACACTTTCCCTCAAGTCAGGTTTTATTTGTTCGTCATGCCTAGCTTGTTTATGAGATTATCGAAGTTCATTATGGGTAAAGTGGTGGTAGGATATCTGTAATTTGAGAGTTTCACAAAACAAATTTAGTTGAGCTAGTCTGTTTTGAATTTTTTTATAATGAAATAGTGGTGAAAACTTAGTCTAGCAATACAACACTAATAAATCACACAAGTACAAAATATAAATGCCTACAATTTGAGAGGTATGCAATCTCTCCCAATTCCTCCAATTCGAGAGGTAGGAGATCAGGTAGGAGATCTCTCCCAAACCCTAAATTTAGGATACAAGACTCAATCTTATGCATAAACTTAACGCTAAATATAATAAATCAATTTATACCCAACACTAATAATAATAAAATATTAAATTTCTTTTTAACATATAAAAGATAAAATTGCCTTTATGTTAGACATCAGCGTAGCATACTCCCCCCAAAAGACACCTTGTCGTCATTGTGGGAAAAGTGATAGTATTCCTCCACCACAATTTTCTCTATTTGTCATCTTCTTTCTCCTCGCCATGCTTTATGAGAACTTAAAATTTTTGGATCTTTGCAATAGTGTCTTGGGGTAAACTTCTCATTACAACGAAAACACAACTTTATGTGGCTCACTTGTCTTAAATCTCTGTCTTTGTAAAGTGTTTTGAGTGTTACTCTCGGTTGTTGCCCATTATTCCTTTTTCATGCAACTTCCAACTGGACTTTTGCTATTTGAGTTCTTGGTACTATCATGGTTGCAACAGTTTGGCATGATGCTTCATCTGTGCTGCTCCTGCTGACTTTCTCCATTTTGTCTTGTCCTTCACCATCTGGGTTTAGTCTTCCCCAATCCTCGCGATCTCAATAGTCAGAGTGCTATTCGTTTGTCGAGCTTGGTCCATCTCCAATCCTTCTTTAGAAATCCCCCTCATTCGTCTCGATATAAACTCGAATCTCTCTATACTTCACGACAGTCCCTTTTTGAGTCAATGCAAAGAATTGCTTGTGTAGGTTTTCTTATCGAATTGCTCG
>NEWO01000272.1:75138-98914 GCA_003013225.1 Phalaenopsis aphrodite
CGTGTTTTGTTTAATCATAAAATATATCTTATTTTGTGAGAACAATAGAATTATAATTATTACACATCACTGTGATAATTTCCAAGTTTTCACTAAGCACATTCAACCAATGAAATTTTTAACATGTTTCCATATTTGTCTTGTATGCAACTTTAGTTGTAAGAAACTACAAGTATAGTCTGTAATATAACTTTTCAGCTAATCACGTAGCCACCAAAGATAAACACATATAGTATAAGTGATCTCCTCCTATCAAGTTCCCAAGCTAAACTTGAATTAAAAAAAAAAAACTAAAGACTCAATCTATTATCATTTTAATTTGAAAAAAAACATTTAAGTTTCACAGTACTTAAGGATCTATTGAAATTTTTTTCAATCCACTTTACATAGATTACATATACATGCTGACTATATTTTTTTATATGATAAGTTTGGACAAGACTATATCATAGCATGCATGAGTGATTCAAGAGCACTAGAATATGAAACTTGAGATATACTCAATCTCATCACTTAATTGTGGGCACAAAGCTAATGTAGGATTGAAATGTATAGCAAATAAGTACTAATAGATTTGACACTTTGCATATTGAATTAGTGTAAGAAATTCTTGATATATCATTTTTTGGCTAAAAATAATTAACCTACTTTATGTCTTTCTTAAACTTCTTATTGAGGAGCTTCTTCATATCACCCAATTTTTTTCTCAAATATACTACTTAATTTAGCCTTTTACTTAATGATTTCTTCTCTATTCTTGAAAATTCTTAGAGCAAGTGGACAAAGGACACGCTGATACAACTAAAATATATATTATTTTAAACACATTTTTATACATATTTTTGAGATATTGCGCTTTAATGAAAGGCATTTGTTTGTTTTTCTTTCATATGCAAGTAAAAAACTGAAAAATGCTAAAAGGATTGAAAAATGATCAAATTTGGAGCAAAAATACAAAAAATGTTTGAAAAGTATTTTGGCGCCTAAGTGTCAGATCCGGTGCTTAAGTGCCGGTGAAACAAAGAAGGCCACGCCTAAGCGTTGGAGTCCCCGTGCTTAAGCACCGGTGACGGTTACTTGATGTATTAATTCATTTTAACGAATTTTGAAGAGACATTTAAGGCACCTATTGGCCAAATTGGGTGGTTATAACCACTAATGATGAAAATATAATTAAAGGACTTGTGAAAGGAGACATCCCTTGGTAAATACATCGAATCAGGACACATTTTGAAGAGATACCAAGACACCTCTTGAAAAATTATAAAAGATGAAGTTGAGACTTTTTGGGGGGGGGGAGTCCTAAAAAATCTTAAGAAGTTCTGAAAGGTTCTTAAAGAAGTTCGTGGAGAAGCTTTTGAAGAAAATTTTAGGCACCACAAATTTATTTTCCTTTTGTTTATAGTTTTAATTTGAGAGTTAAGAGTGTTGTAAGAGAGAAGAGATTCAAAAGAACTTCAAGAATTTGGTGGAGGATTTGAGATAAGTTTTTATCTTTGTTTTAAACTACTTTTGGTTTTAATTGAGATTTTTTGTTGAATTAACAATGATTTCTACTTTTAAATTAAAGTGTGGTTTTGTTTTCTCCATGAATAATAGGTAGTTTTCTTTATTTTTCTTCTTAAAATGAGAATTATTAAAGTGTTGGATGGAAGTTGTGGAGAGTATTAATCTTTAATGTTGGAAGAAGTTGTGATGATTTAATTTCATGCACTTCATTTACTTCTTGATCTGACCCATCTAGATGTTAAAATTTTTTGTGAGAAAATGTAAGAACCGGGATGGTATTGTCTTTGTCAACAATTGGAAAGAATCACATGAGATTTTATAAATGAGAATGTAGTTCATATAATTGAGTGTAAATAAAAAGGGATATAATCTTTGAAAAGTGTAGAGTTAGAGGACTTTAGAATGACAGACTAAAGCCCTCAACTTGGTTTATTGTTTTAGGTTTTGATACAAGATGTTAGCCCCCAGGTGGAGGGAACCGAAGGAACTCTAGAGTGAGAGCTAATATCTTCCATGCCTAACCGGTCTTCAGTACTATTAAAACTTTAAATTAGCCAATGTTTTTTATTGCTTCTCTAGTATGGGTAAAGAATAATATTGCTCCTATTTGACACAACACAATTTGAATACTTCCACAACAGAATTCATATACTTATTACTGATTCATGATAAGGAGAAAGATATTTCGTTTTCAGTGCTTTTCTTTTACATAAACTCAAGTTATCTTTAGTAAGTCTTTATTTCAAACATTAAAAATACCAAAAAGAGTTCAAATTTCATTCCTGTGAAAAACACTATAGTTTAAGTATTTGTGTTTTTAAAGTAGAAAGTTTGGTTACTTTATTTATCGTATACTGTGAACAATCCCTGTGGGCTTGATATTCGAGGATTAATCAAAAAGTCCTATATTACTTGATAATGATATGTATACTTGTGTAGTATGTATATATATATATATATATATATAAAGTTAAAAAGTTAAATTCTGAGGATCAAGTTTTTGGTACTGTTGCAAAGTAAAGAAAGATAAGTGAAATATATAATCAAACACAATGTTATACTGTTGCATATAAACAGTCGGGATCAATTTTTTGGCGTTGTTGCCAGGGATTGATTGAAAGCAAATTTCTATTTTAGAAAGTTTTATTTAAACTTTAAGAGTTATTGTAGGAATATCTTATTATAGTATTTTATTTATAAAGTATTTTTGTGTGTTTTATTTTATTTTATTGTTAGTGTATGAGTAGTTCAGGTTCTGAAAGACTAGTGTCCTATGATTCTAAATTAGAAAGCTGTTAAAAAATCAGAAAAAGCAAAAAAATTAAAAATTTTGAAAAATCTAACAAAATTACACAAATGACAGAACAAAATAATCAAAATGCTGAAACTCATCAAGAATTTAGACTATTAAGAGATTATGACAACCCTGCGGTAGATGAACTTCATTGTTGTATTCAAAAACCTACTGTAGTGGCTAACTCATTTGAGCTTAAACCTGTTATTATCCAAATGATATCAAATAATCAGTTTGGGGGATCAATAATTGAAGATCCAAATTTACATCTTGCCAATTTTTTAGAATTATGCGCTACATTTAAATACGATGGTGTATCAGATGATGACATAAGACTTAGATTATTTTCTTTCTCATTGAGGGATAAAGCTAAGATGTGGTTGCATTCGTTAGCACCTGGATCTATCAAAATTTGGGGTGATTTAGCACAAAAAATTTTTGCTAAGTATTTTTCACTTTAAAAAAATGCGAAGCTTAGAAATGATATTACATCTTTTAATCAGTTTAAAGGGGAATCTATTTATGAAGCATGAGAACAATTTAAAGATCACCTTAGAAAGTGTCCACACCATGCTATACCAAATTGGTTAATAATTCAAACTTTTTATAATAGATTAGTTGGGTCTCTTAGATCTATTATCGATGTCGCTGTTGGTGGTTCATTGATGTCAAAACCATATCATGATGCTTATATTGAGTCTCTTAAATTACATCACATTACAATTTTACAAAATACTAATCAAAGTCTATTACAACTACAAATACAATTTTTAAACTACAACACTAAACACTTATAACAATAATTAAAAGTTATCTAACTGCAAACATAATATAAATTATAGAATAAAATGAAAGTACAAACAAACATACATCTATCTTTATCACAAAATCATAAAACAAAAGTACATCAATCACTATAATATATCAAAATCCCATACTATATCCTCGTCTCCCTGGTCAGCAGGTGGATTGAGCTGATATTGAGTATAACGGGGGCATTCAGGAAAAGTAACATCAGGCTCACTTCTGTACTGTCGGGCCTGAGCTTCGTAGTAAGCTATCTCGAAGTCAGAATGCCTCTGTAGATATGCAGTATCATAATCATGTCTACGTTTTAATCCCCCAATTCCTTCATTTATTTTCTCTATACTTTTCTGCTGCAAGGTTAACTCATTCATTAAATCGTGAAGGGTAGGGGAACTAGAGAAAGGAAGGTCATAACTAATAGAGGGGATATCTCTACTAGTAGAAGGTTTTTTACTCCTACTCCTAAATCTCCATGCTTCATGGGATTCATACGTCTTTAAATCAGCTTTACTAATGGGTTTCATAAGGGAAACTCATTCGTCATCATCTCCAGCTTCAACTCCAGAAAGTTGGCAAAGTGCATAAATGAGGTCAGGATGTCCCAGACCTCCACTTTATTCACTCCTTGCCGAGGTCAAAATATTTTTATAAATAATTCTCTCCACATTTATAGTTTGATTATTCTGAATATAGAAATTCAGAATAGCTATATCTCTTGTTACCTCACTATGGTGATAGATAGGTAACAAAGTAGAGGAAATAAAATAGTGTCACGTTTTAGATGTGGCATTCAACAAGGAAGCAGAAAAATTTATCTGTTCTCGCTGCTTTATCTTCCATGTCCCTTTCCCATCAGTGAGAAAGTTAATGACATAATTCAGCGGGCCTTCCATTGTATTAAAGGTTTCATAATTGCAGATATAAGAGTTTGGGACTTCATAAAATGAGTTAATGCGGGTGACACTAAAATCAACAGAAAACCCTCTTACTTGAACGGTTCTGTCCTCAGAATAGAATGCATTGGCATATAATTCTTTCACAACATTCACACCGGCTTTGTTGGTGGTAAAACAGAAATTTTCCCACCTCCACTCGGTAATAACTCGTTCAACTTCTCCTCCCGGACTCTCAAAAACACGATCTTGCATACATTTCTTCCCTTGAAATATTGAAGTTAATCTCGACTGAGCCTTCGCATTGATGAAGCGAGACTCGTCAAACTCAAGTCATCTCTTTTGTCGCGGAGCCATTTTAATCTAATCGAAATTATTAAAAAAAATTCCAAAATACACTTCAAATACTCAAATAATGGCTTCCAAGAGTGACTCTAAGAGTTCAAAACTAAGTTCCATGAATTTCTTCCAAATATTTTCTCCACATCCTCAATTTTTTCGGATCTCCTCAATGTAGAAGAAATTCAAGGTGAAAATCAAATATTTTTAGTTTGGGGTGAAGCTCTTACCGAGAGATGATAAAATCTGGCGTCTAAACACTATGAAATCACCCCAAATCCAAGATCTTCAAGCCCTAGATCAAATTTTTTTTGTTTCTTAAGGGGAAGGGGATGATGAATAGTGGCAGTTAACAAGTCAAAATCGTTGTTAAAAGTGTTTTTCTTAGGTTTCTCACCGTCGGTGGGGTCATCAGCACCGTCGACGAGCTCTATTGAATTAAATAGCCTAATTCTCGGGAAAAATCTATCGTCGGCGGCATCGATGGCTTCGTAGGCCAGATTTTCAAAATTGGTTCAATTTCCATATTTTTGCGATTTTGATCAATTTCAAGCCTCGTCGACATTCGTTTAATCATTCTAGACATAAATTTTAAGTGATTAAATGATGTACTAACACAAATAAATATTCACAACACAAAACATCACAATTATATATAAAATCCAAGGGTTACAATACACGTTACACAACACACATAAGTTTATTTGAAAACCTTAATACATCAATTCAGCGTCACAATCCAAGCCACAACACTCTAAACGCTGAAAACAAGCATTTTATGCTCAATCTCAACTATACTGAGATCTAAAAGTAAAACAAACACATAAGTTTAAATCAAATTACACACAGACATATATGTAGTAAAGTAAATCTATTATTCCTCTGATTTAGTAGTTGTTTCTCCTCTGATATCGCCCATCGATTGAACATGAACGAAGAGGTTATAGAAGGGTCGGTATGGGAATTCTTCAGTAGAGTCATCTTCTATCAATCCCATCTTTCTCATCAATCATACCAAACTTCCTTCGATATGTCCAGAGTGATCAAAATGCTCTTTCATCTTCCAGTCTAGATGATCAAAAAAATCAGAGATATTGTTAATTGCATTCATTACATTTTGTACCTCTGTCACCTCTGTCTCCAGATTCTTGATTCTACACAGGATCACTAGTGTCTTGTCCGGAATTAGAGGCTGAATAGGTGGTGAATTCTGAGACGATTGATCCACGATAATAGTCATATCATTCTATCTTCATTGGTTAGGAACTTCTCGGTTGGGTCTAAAGGCTTCCAAGGTAGAAGTATATTTTCTCAATTCTCATAAGATACTTGAAACTGACTACAGGGTAAAAAGATTGTTGAAGGATGTCTAAGCTCATAAGTTGATCCATGAACGATCAGGCCCAAAATAGATTTCACAATTATCGATCCAATATCAATCGACAGTCTCATTTGAATACAGTAATTCAGAACAACACTTTCTTTAGTAACTTTACTGACCTTCATTGTCGATAATAGTTTTGCAGAAATGAAGAAGTGCCTGTGTTTAGAAACGGGGTTTAGAAGTGTAGCAGAGAAACTAATATACTTGTTTTCTCTCATTTCCCAGTCTTCAGTCTCGTCCGTCAAATATTGGTAGATCTCATTCATCAGATTTCCTATCGGGAAGAAGTTTGAATAATGGCAAACAAGAACATTCTCGATCATATATAACTCATTAATCCGTGCAGGAGTAAAATTTATCCATCTACCTCGCACATAGACAACTCTCTGGTTAATTCCATGCAAATTAGCATATAACTCCTTCACCACAAGAATAACAACAGCGGAAGTAATGTAGCATAACACTTCCCATCATCGTCGCATAATCCTCTCTTCAATTACTGTCGAAGGATTGTTCAATCCTTGATTCACAAATCCTCTTTCTTTGATTAATCTCCTCTTTGTCAGCACTTTGTTGAAGATTCATTGCACCTCGGAACTAACGAACTTTCTTCGGTTAAACACTCAAAATCTAGGGTTTCCAGTGGAATTGGAAGCCATAGGGATAAATTTGGTAGAGTTTCAATTCTTTTTTGGGTAATATGAATTTAAGAACTGAGTTTGGAAGTTTATAGGGAGTAAGTCTCGCATAAAACCGCCAAAAGCCGACATTTCAAACTTCAGAAACAATCATCTCGCAGTTCTCGCCGTCGGCAGCGTCGATGGCGATGTTGGCAAGCCTTGAGAATTAATTCTCTGGACTTTCAGGAAAAACCCGCCTTCGACAGCGTCAAGCCCGCTGTCGGCGCCCAAGGCAAAAATCTCACAGTTTCGCTCTAGTCTGAATGCGTTCTAATTTTCTCTATGGATCCAATTTTTATGATGATTCAAGGGTAAATGCGAGTAGTAGAGTTCAATACTTACCATAAACTAACGATTATTTCAAACAAAAACACTATAATCGCAATAAAAATAAAGATAACTATGAGTTACCTCCCATAGAGCACTTGGTTTAACATCGTCAGCCCAAGCTATTCAGATATTATTCAGGTTGACTGACCATTAAAACCTCTTTAAAATTTGGTCTTTTACCCTCAAAATACGACTTTAATCGGTGTCCATTTACTTTAAATCAATTCCCAATCTTTTGATCTTCAATTTTAACAGCTCCGTAAGTATAAACTCGAGTCACAGTAAAGGGTCATAACTAACGAGACTTCAATTTCCCAGGGAATAACTTCAGTCTTGCATTGTACAACAAAACTTCTTGTCCTGGTTCAAAGTTCTTCTAGTTAATCTTTTGATCATGCCATAACTTTAGTTTCTCCTTATAAATTCTGTCGTTATCATAAGATTCATTTCTTAATTCTTCCAATTCATTCATTTGTAACAATCTCTTCTCACCAGCATCTTTCAAATTATAATTGAATTCTTTAATCGCCCAATATGTTTTATGCTCCAAGTCTACTGGTAAGTGACAAGTCTTTCCAAAAATCAGCCTATAAGGAGTCATTCCATTCCAATAGGAGTTTTATAAGCAGTCTTGTAAGCCCATAATGCAGTATCCAGTCTAGTAGACCAATCTACTCTACTAGGGTTTACAGTCTTCTCCAGTATTTATTTAATCTCTCTATTATAAACTTCACCTAACCCACTGGTCTGAGGGTGATATGAAGTAGAGATTCTATGAAAAACATTAAATTTTTCTACCAATTTTTGAATGTATTTATTCCTGAAATGGGATCCTCTATTAGTGATAATCACTCTCGACATTTTGTATCTAGTGAAAATATTTTTCATTAAAAATCTTGAAACAGTTTTAGCGTCACAATGAGTTAAGGCTTGTGCTTCAATCCACTTTGAAACATAGTCTACCGCAACTAATATGTATAAGTTCCCAGATGAAGGAATAAATGGTCCCATAAAATCGAATCCCCATACATCAAAGATCTCAACTTCTAACATGAAATTCAGAGGCATTTCATTTCTTCTATATCTATTGCCTAATCGTTGGCATCGATCACAAGTTTTATGTATCTATAAACATCTCTAAAGAGAGTAAGCCAGTAGAATCCAGCTTGTAAAATTTTATAAGCAGTTTTACATTTTTAAATGTTCTCCAAATTCAGAATCATAACATTTTCTGAATAATTAATTCAATTTCTTTATAAGGTACACATCTTTTCATAATAAGATTCTTAAATTGTTTATATAAATAAGGCCATCACAAAAATATGCATTCACATCATGAATGGATTTTTTTTACTGTTGCAATGTCAGCATAGGTGGCAAAATATAATTAACAATATCAACATACCAGGATATTTTTCACTAATTAATCTTATAGAGTTGTTCATCAGGGAAACTATCTGTAATTTCATTCTCGGTGTCAGATAATTCATGATATTCTAATCTCGACAATTGATCAGCAATTTGATTATCAGTTCTCTTTCTATCAATAACCACAAAATTAAATTCTTGCATCAAAAGTATCCATCTAATTAACATTGGTTTGACATCCTTCTTTTGCATGAGATATTTAATGCAGAGCGATCAGTGTGCACAACACATTTAGTCTCAATTAAATAAGATCTAAATTTGTCAAAAGCATACACAATATCAGTACCTCTTTTTCAGTAACAGTGTAGTTAATTTGAGCATCGTTAAGAGTTTTACTAGCGAAGTATATAAATTTAAAAATCTTACATACATTTGTCCAAGAACAATTCCAATAGCATAATCATTAGCATCACACATCAGTTCGAATGGTTTCTCCCAGTTAGGTGAAACTATTATAGGGGCTGTGATTAGCTTTTCTTTTAATAACTCAAAGGCATTTAAATAGTATTCAGTGAACTCAAATTTCTTGTCCTTTTCTAAAAGCTGGCATAGAGGTTTGGTAATTTTTCAAAAATCTTTAATAAAAAGGCCTGTAAAAACCAACATGTCCAAGAAAACTTCTAACCCCTCTTACATTAGTAGGAGGTGTTAATTTAGATATAACTTGAATTTTTGCAGGGTCTCCTTCCATACCATTTTCTGAATTTTTATGCCCTAACACTATTCCTCATGCAACCATAAATTGACATTTTCTACCGATTCAGAACTAAATTAGTTCTTTCGCATAACTCTAAAAATTTTTCAAGATAATTTAATCATGCGTCAAATGATGTTCCAAATACAGAGAAATCATCCATAAACACTTATATTCCATCATCAATTAACTTACTAAATAGAGACATCATACATCTCTAGAATGTTGCAGGTGCATTACATAATCCGAAAGGCATTCTTCAAAAAGTAAAAATTCCAAAAGGACTAGTAAACGTTGTCTTTTCTTGATCCTCAGGAGCAACAGGAATTTGATGGTAGCCGATATATCCATCTAAAAAATAAAAATATTTGAGCCCAACAAGTTTATCCAATATTTGGTCTAGAAATGGAAAGGGAAGTGATCTTTCCTAGTGGCAGTGTTTAATTTTCTATAATCAATGCAAATACGCAATCCAGTAACTTGTCTGATAGGTATTAATTCATTATTCTCTTGAGCTTCAGCAGTCACCCCTCCTTTGTTAGGAACACAATGAATTGGACTTACCCAAACACTGTCTGAAATAGGATATATAATTTCAGCGTCAAACTATTTCAAAATTTCCTTTTTGACTACTTCTTTCATCATTAGGTTTAATCTCCTTTGTGGATCAACTCTTGGTTTATATTGTTCATCCAGTATAATTCTATGCATACAGATCGAAGGACTGATTCCTTTAATATCAGCTAAGGTCCAAACAAAATCTTTCTTATATCTTTTTAATGTATCCAAAAGTCTTTGCTCTTGCAAATCATTTAACTCTGAAGATATAATAACAGGTAATGCAGATGAGTTTCCCAGAAACACGTACTTCAAGTGGTTAGACAATGTTTTCAACTCAAGTTCATGTAGTTTTATAATTGACGGAACTAGATTCTTATCAGCATTTCCTGTAATATCCAGAATCTCAAATCTTTTCTGAACATAATCTAATTCTTCATTTTCTATTTCATCCAAAATAACTTCATCTTTGTATTCAAAATCTTTTTTCTCTTCAAAATATTCTTTAAAATGCTCGTTCAATAAATGTTCACTAATTTCCATGTGAAAACATTCATTGTGTCTTTCAACAGCAGGGTATTTCATAGATTTCACAATGTTAAAAGTCACCTCTTGATCGTTAACTCTCATAGCTCTTCCAGTAGATAAAAAAGGTCTCCATAAAATTATAGGTATTTCTTTATCTTTCTCCATATCTAAAAGATTAAAATCCACAGGAGAGATAAATTTATTAACTTTTGCTAACACATCTTCTATAACTCCTTTAGGATAAGTAACTGAACGATCCACTAACTGAAGAGTTACAGAAGTAGGTGAGACTTCTCTCAATCCTAATATTTTGAAAATTGATAGAGGCATAAGATTAATGCTGACTCCCAAATCACATAAAGCTCTTCCATAAAATCTTTCACCGATAGCACACAGTATAGTGAAACTACCTGGATCTTTTAATTTTTCAGGAAGCTTTTTCTGAATAATTGCACTACACTCTTCGCTAAGTGCAACAGTCTCATTATCAGTGAACTTCCTTTTCTTGTTCAAAATATCTTTCATAAACTTCACATAATTGGGCATTTGCTCTAAAGCTTCTACGAAGGGATTATTTACCTTTAATTTCTTAAGAATTTTTATAAACTTAGAAAATTGTTTATCCTTTTTGTGTTGCTTCAATCTTTAAGGAAATGGTGGTGGAGGTTTCTCCACAGTAATTTTCATTGGTATAAGTGGATATTCTAAATCTGGGTATTCATGATCCTTTTCTTTTTCTGTATCTACTTTCTCTTTTTCAGTTTTTGTTTCTTGCTGCATTCTTGTTTCCAATTCTTTTCCACTTCGTAATTGTATCGTTTTTATCTATTCTTTTCCTTGATCTTTAGGATTTAGTTCCACAGTACTAGAAAAAGTTCCTGATATTCGGTTATTAAGCACAGTAGCGTTATGCCCCAATTAGTTTTCAATATTCTTGATAGCAGTTCCTTGCTTTTGTAGCTGGTTTTCTTGAATTTGTAATTAATTTCCTTGATTTTGCAATTGTTGGCCCATGTTCAGTATCAGCTCTTCCATAGACAATATCTTTTCCTTAAATTAAGTGTTACTGTTAAATCCTGGAGGATAAGAAGGTCTATAATTAACATTTTCTCGTTTAGATGAATTTCTCAATGGGTTTACTGAGTTATTTACCCATTGTTGATTTGTAGAAGAATTGTTATTCTAATTAAAGTTAGGATGACTCTTCCAACCTGGGTTATAATAGTTCGAATAAGGATTGTTGGATCTATTGTTAATAGCATTTAAAGTCTCATAAGAAGGTTGAACATCCACAAATTGCCCATTTGAATTCTCTTCCATCATAGTAGGTGTTGGAGAATAATTCATTGCATAATGATCTAATTTCTTTGATATTGCAGCAATCTGCGAAGCTAACACAGATATTGCATCAGAATCATGGATACTAGCTACTCTTTTAGGATTTATCCTTTCAGAGGGTCATTGAAAATTGTTGGTAGTCATCCCTTCTATTAACGAATAAGCTTCATCAAAAGATATTGACATTAAAGAACCACTAGCCGCAGCATCTATAATCGATCTAAGATATCCCAATAATCCATTGTAAAAAGTTTGAATTATCAACCAATCTGGGAACGAATGATGTGAGCACTTCCTAAGAAGATCTTTAAATCTCTCCCAAGCTTCATATATCGACTCTCCATCAATCTGACAAAATGATGTTATGTCATTTCTAAGTTTAGCAGCTTTGGATGGAGGGAAATATTTGGATAGAAATTTCTGTGAAAGTTCTTCCCAAATTCTAATAGTTCTAGGTGCTAACGAATTTTACCACATCTTAGCCTTATCCCTAAGTGAAAAAGGAAAAATTCTGAGTCTAACAGCATCGTTCAAAACTCTGTCATATTTAAAGGTAGCACAAAGTTCTAAAAAACCAGCGAGGTGTAAATTAGGATTTTCAGCTGGTGTACCTCCGAATTGATTGTTTTGTACCATTTGGATAATAGTAGATTTAAGCTCAAATGAATTAGCAGCTACATCAGGATTTTGTATAGATAAGTGAATTTCATCCGCTGTAGGATTTGCATAATTTCGTAGAGGTCTCGGTTGATGTTCATTTTCTATTCCTTGATTATTCACATTGTTTTCCATTGTGTCAGGATTTCTAGGTTCTTTTCTTAGTTTTCTAATTCTCCTAACAGTGTGTTCTAATTCTGAATCGTAGGGTATATGATTTTCAGGTCCAAATTTACGCATACAATTGAAATTAGTTCATAGAAAAACAATTAACTAAATATGAAAATAAGTTGCAATTCAAGTAAAAGTTTTCTAATAGTCCTAATTTGTCTGTTACTCTAATTATGATTTTTTTAAATCTAATTTTTACTCCCCGTCAACGACGCTAAAAACTTGACAGCGACTTTATATATGCTTAAAAATGCAAGATTTTGATGCTGTTGCTAGAAGATTTAAATCCCCGGCAACGATGCCAAAAACTTGACATCGGTTATAGATTTAATAAAGATGTGTATAAAATATTCATTGATTGCATAGTCACACTTATCAACGCAAGTATGTGTATCGCTTAAGTAATACATGACTCTAATAGAGTCCTGGATATCGATCCCAATGGGAGTAATATTAGAGGCTATGAACTAAGATTTAGAAAATCAATACTTAATCACAACAACATAATTCAAATTGCATATTTGTCACTAATCGACAATTGAAATAAAAATATTATTTTAATAAACTCTCAATTAACTAATTCTACTAATAAAGTTTCTAATGTGAAGTTCAATATATAAGAAAACATCCTTCTCCTTGTCAAGAAATTTAAGTGAATGGATAAATTGAATCAGTTCAAATTGTATTGTGTCAAATAGGAGCATACCTATTATTTACCATTTGGACCAGACATAAAGAACATTGACTAATCCTATGCTTGGCTACTGAATCTGCGGCTAGGCTGGGAGGATACTTGCTCTCACTTCGGAGCTCTCACGTTCCTCTTGCATGAGGACTAGCATCTACACTTCAGCACCCAAACGATAAGACCGAATTGAGGATTTTAGTTTGTCACTCTAAAATCTCCAATTCTACACCCAATAATTTTTATTTCCCTATTTATTTGCACCCAACTTTCAAGAACTTTGACCTCCCTAAATCTTTGATGTAATCCTCACTTTAGTTGTAAAACTCAACATATTTTAACAAATCAATTGGCCATATTGAAAAGAAATTAAGATTAAATTGAAAAGATCATCACAACTTCTTTAACATTCTCATGGCACAACCAACTCAAATCACAATTTCTCAAAATCTCAAGACAATGAGAAAGACAGAGAAAACTACTCAGAACTCATGGAGAAGATACGACAAAACTTGGATTTCATATATAAAAGCAAAGTCATACAAACTACAATAAGTAAATACAACTTATCTCAAATTCCTCCCCAAGCAAACTCCTCGAAGTTCCTCTGAATCTCTTTTTTTCTTTACGGCACAGAATTCTCCTTTGAAGCGGCAAGGAGGAAGAAATTTCTCACTCTCCTTCCACTCTTACAATCTCTCGAAGAATTCCTCACAATACCTAACTTTAAATTACACTCTCTACACTCTAATGGACAAATGTGGACACCCCTCTTCTCCCTGGACACCCCGTGGACACCTTTTTTCGGCCTCCAAATTGTTTCTCTTAAAGTTGTGGAAGAGTTTTCAAGAGTTGTCTAAGCGTCCTTTAAAAAATCATCCACATTCAATGCATATTTTTGCTCCAATGACCATAATTCAACATACCTGCAGCAAAACATCAAAAATATCTTTCTTTAAAATGCAATATCATCAAAATCAGTGTAAAATATGTATGAAAATCTCAACATATTTTTCTTTGGTCACTTACCACTTTGATGATAGCTTTTAATTTATTTTTCTTGTTACGATGCTTATTATAATTGTATTTGAGGTAAGGAGTTCTTATACTTTTATTTTGATTATCTATGTAGAATCTTGTTATGCTTTGATTTAATTGGTGATTTCATTTAATACAATTCGTGAGGTGATGTCATGGATTGATTCTACTCTATATTATAATTCTTGTTATTAGGATAGTATCACTCTTTTGAAAACTAGCATGGACTGACTGATTGTGCCGGTCCAACTGGAAATCAGGTGCGGTATCAGTCCAGGTGGGAGTATGAACTGGACTTGCTGCAAACTGACGTAGAATTGTCGGAACTGTCGGTCCTGCCGGAAAACCGTGCTCAGTTTAAGTGAACTGCTCGGTTCCTCATCGGTTAGGAGATCCCTTCATTTGTTTATCGTTGACTTGAAATGTATTTTTCTAGTTCTTCAAAATTTTCTTTTGCCATGGGAGAAAGATTTTCAAGATCATTTATGAGATCTGTCTCACTGCGAGAAGAGCAAGATACAAAAGGAAGCATGAAAGCAATTTGTGTGAAGGCTTGGCATGGGGAGTTTCCAATGGAAAAGAAAGACATCGGAGATGGAGTCAAAGAGGGTAAAAAATGGAGTTTTGAGGAAGAAAATGATTACACTGCGAACAAAGGGTTCCTTAGCACCATGTGGCAGATTGAACGAGGAGATAAAGAGCAGTGAACTATATCGTGGGATCTCATGTTAGCGTGGCAAATGGAGCCAATAACAACCTCGAGGAAATTAAGTTAAATGATGTTGAGGTGTAGCATATCTTAGGTTCTTATAACATTTAATTTTTATTTATTATAAACTTTTTTATAAAAATTATTGTGATTTGATTCTTATATGTCATATTAATTTTTTTTTAATTATTTGTTATAAAATTTTAAAATAACATGATAAATTTATTATGGTGTAAATATGTAAATATTGAGGTATTTATTTTATATTTCTTAATCAAAATCTTTTTAAATTTCCTTATTTATGTCACATTTTAAAAAAATTATAATTTATTATGTCATATGGTTGAACCTTTTGTTTAATCGTGATTTAACCTTTAAACTTTAAACCTTTTCGCAGAACCCCATTCAAATATGAATCAAATCCCAATATGAATTATTCAAACTCTCTTCAAATTCAAAACTAATTCAAATCTATATAGATGCTTATCAACATGAATTGAACCTTTGAAAATCAATTCAAATATATACGACAACCATTAGTTCAAATTACATACATATCACTTAAAAAATTGAAATTTATGTATTTAGCACCTAAAAATTCAAATTTACTAGTTTAACAGTTAAAACCATATAATAAATCAAATCTAGAACTGTCAGTAACTACACCGTTCAAATATGGTGGCTGGCAAGTGAAGCAAATCCTTGTATGCTTCCATCTAAGTGGAGAATGTCAACTTGCTTGCTTGATTTAATGTGTCACAATATTGTTCCACATATTATGTTGCACCATTTCATATCACCCCATACTTTTAAATCTCATAACATTATATGTTCACTAATATTATACCTCATAACGAGCCATCTCACAGACTACTAGGGCATGAAAATTGCCCCGGCGACCAATAATATCCATTTTTTACGTGTAACCCTAGTTTTTTAACTGAAATGATGGACGATATGGAATGGAGAGTTATCAACAAGCAAAGAGGCCCCCAATTTGCTAGTTACTCGACAAGGGGAGATGGGCAAGGGTGTTGCTGTGTTAAATGGTACGTATGCAAATCTCCCTAACAACTTTATAATTGTCAAACTCGAGCATTTACAAACGAACATGTCGATGAACTTTCCCTCATAATAGAGAAAAAGAGGAATAAATCACCAGCATTATACAAACCATACTATATGTATCACCACTACATTGGGTAATTATTCAAGTTCAACTAAATCTTGTAAAGTTAACGCAACATTTATTTGTCTTCTTATTCCACGATGACATTTGTGTCATTTTATTTTCTGCAAAAAATATAGAAATTATATAAATTCATGCAACATTATGTTCGTGCAATACATCACAAAGGATAATGTAAAAAATACAGAATATATTTTATTTCCTATTGTTGATAAATAATATTGGACATTGTTGGTTAGGGAGTTAAAAGAAAAAAATAGAGATCATATGACTCTTTACCCAACAAGTTGCACAAGGTGATCACGCATAGCATTGTAAGTATATTCAATAGAAGCTCAGTGATTCATTGTTCAATTCATATTTTTTGGTATTACATGACAATTTAATTCAACATGAAACTTTACAAATCAATTCATTTGTAATAGATGTTGGTAAAGCTTTTTGAAGCAATCCATTGAAATGGCCAATTTTTTGGCTAAAGGCCCTCCAGTGCAAACTAACAGTGTTTATTGCAGCATGTTTGTATGCAAATATATGGAAACATTAGTCAAAATTGAGAGAGCTAATTGGAACAAGAAAAGGGTTGGCAGGCAGACATGTCAAAATTTAGAGATGAATTTTCTTATGAATGTGCCAGTGGGCTATATCTGATACATAATTGATACCCTGATAGATTTAATTTGAAGTTATCAATGAATGCTAAACTTTATAATTGATTTTCCTGTGTCCAATTTTTTTATCATCACCATGTTAAGTGTGCTTCATCTCTTTATTAAAATCACCAGAATAATACGACAATAACTCGGCAAAATGCTCCCATAACACTAAAATACAACCACAATGAATAACAACACCAAGATAATACCACATAACACCTCAATACAACCACTTCAATAACACCGCATGAACCGCAATAACATAAAGATAAAACACAATAACACTGCAATAACACCAATAACACTGCAATAATATTGTAATAACATAGTAATAACACCTCACTGCAATAACACGACACTCCAATATGTTGACCTCATTTTTGGTTGAGGTTTAGTTTTCCCTCTTCAGTTGCCTAAGGTCTAGCCATAGGACTTTCCTGTTGACTATTCTTAAAAAACTAGAAAATAAACCCCCACCATTAAAAATTATAAACTCCCCCTTGCTCAACTTGAAGTTCGACATATTGGTCCTAACCTCTAGCACTTGATTGGTGGGGTCAGTATGAGGGAGCTCAAGATGAGCCCCCATAGGACTGTCTGACCTTAGGGTTAGCCCTGAGTGTTGGTTTGGAGCTAGTTCACTCATCCACACTCACTCTCACCCACAATCACTCACAATCCTAAAACCCAAAATTGTTGGCTTTGATCCCTTGATTTTTTGGGAGACTCATGTAGATGATCCCCTAAACCCACTAGCCCTAGGCTAGGGTTTATCTAAGACTAGTATATAAAGAACCCAAATGGGAATTCCATTGGTTCGTAGTTCACATATGGTGGTTGGCTTCCCAATTCTACAAAAAATACCAAACTTGAGCTTTTGCCCCTAAATCCATCCAAATTACCTAAATACCCTTGAAACCTTAAATTTGGTCAAAATTTCCAAATTCACTCAAAATACCTACATTTGTTAAAAAATCATTTCAAACCATTTCAAAATACCCAAAATCACCCAAAAATTTCAAAATTACCAAAATACCTCCAAAATTGCCAAAATTACAAAAATACCCTTGGCACCCCAAACTTTCCCAAAACCTCCAAAATCACTCCAAATCTTTCCAAAACCAATTTGAACCCTTCAATTGAACCCAATTTGGCCAATTTGACAACTTTGACCAAAACACTCAAACTGTCTTTAAAGGCCCAAATTTCCCAAATTAACCTTAAATGTCCATCAATTTGGTTCCAATTATCCTCAATTTCAATTATAAACTCAAATTAACCTTTAATATGATCAATCCAAACCAAATTCAAGCCTAAATATCCCATGCTTTGAGCTCAATCTTGATCTAAGTTAAACCCCCAATTTTGGCCCTATGACTTAATCCCACCAAATTGAATCCTATAGCCTTCTTAATTTGCCTCGATTTGGATCCTAAATCTTTTATAACACTTATACACACCAAACGTGACCTTCAATTGGTCTTGTTGAAGCCTCAATTTCACTTAGTTTTAACCCAAGTCCAGAAATCCCCAAATTTGCCTCAAATTGGCTGTCTCCAAATTCCACCAAATTGAATGTCTTAACGCCAAAATTAGCACCCAATTTATGTTGAAAACTCTTCATGACATTCCTATAGACCATTTTTAACCAAAAATTTAGACTTAGCCTAACGTTAGCCCAACCTAGACCTAAGTTTAGTCAAACATGCCCAAATTGACCAAAATACCAAAATCCTTCAAATTGAACTTCCAATTGGACTCAAAATTACTTCAATCATTCACCAAAAATCTTCATAACAATCATCTACACAATATTGATTAATCAATTGGGCTCAAAGTCATGGTTAGACTAACCCAAACCCAACTCTTAGCCATTTTGACCCAAATTGGACCCATGCTCCAAAATTAACTTAGTCATCTCAAAGCCACCAAATTGTTGACTCCACAACCACTAAGCAAACTATATTGACCAAGCTAAACCTCATTGGACCAGCCATGATTAGTTATGGACCATTGGATCCCTAAATTAAAGGATTAATTCCCATTTATGGGCCTTAACCGAAAATCTCCCCCATCATCACTTGTCATTGAGGGTTAACCATAATTAACCCTCCCACTGGCTCATCTGACTTCCTGGCTACCTACTCTGGCCCTGTCAGCCGGCCTAGTGGTCGAAAAACACCAAAACCCAGAGCCCCAAGCCAAAATTCAAACCCAAACTGACCCATCTGAGTTGGTCAATTCCAATTGGCTTTAGCACTTCAAAACCCTCCACCTAAGCACCATTTTGCACCTCTCAATTGGCCATGACAGCCACCCTAGGCCATTTTTATTTAAACCTCACCTCCATGGTAAAAAAAGAGAGCTAAAATTTTCTTAATGACACTCTGCCAAATTGCTCTCAGAGACTCCCTAAGACCTCCTCAGCTTAAGCCCACCATTTTCCTCCACTGATCCTCACTGTGGAAGCTCAATTTTGAGCTTAAATGTCTGCCAAAATCGTGACAGAACTCCCCACATATCCACAGCTCACCAAACTTCAATTACATGTGCACACACCATCCCCACAGTGAGAGCAGTTGATTCCCCACAAAAGCCCCCTCTAAAATAGCCTCTAACCTAGCTCTAAACCAACACTTGAACACCACCTTGATCAAATTCAAACCTAGACCATTCACCAAGGCTTGAAACTTCATCCGGAGGTTTGTTGGGACCAAACGAAGCTACCACAACCATCTGATTGAGGCCTCCCCTCTCAGACAAACGCATTGAACCCTAAACCTAATCCAAGCTTACTCTCTATACGTATTTACTGTATTTCATACAGTATAATCCGTATAGATAGGTTCCTCTCGAGTATATGAAGGTTTAAAAACAAACCCCATGCAATTTGGTTGAGTCTAGGCCAAGATCGTAAGGTTTTAGTGTGAACGACTCACGGGTTAGGTCACTCGGGGATGATAATGGAGAGTCGTTCGATCGCGCATGTATTCAACGGGCGGAGGAGATCAAGCCGGACAAATTCGTGGTGCATAAAGCGTGGTCAGTGTGGAGGCTACGTGGTTGGCGGCGTCAAATGGCAGAACGACGCATGGAGCCTTCGGAGCGGATGAGGATGAGTTGGCGCCACGTGTATAAGTAGAAAAATATGGGATTTTTGAATTATTTTAAATGCCTAAACTTCAAAAATCCATATCTTTCTCTAGAAAAATTAGAAAAATTAAAGCAAAATACCCTCTTACTCAGTGAACAGAGGAGAATAATATGAAAAAAAAATAAAAAAATATTTTTAAAACATATTATTTTTAATGAATTAAATACCCTCTGTGGTATTTTAATTCTCCATGGCTTAAAATATTTCACCATAGCTTGAAATTTTGAGGGTTTATTCCCTATCACAGAGGAGATGTTCTCTAATTTTTCCAAGTTTAGAGAGCATATCTATGCTTCTAACCCTAATTTTCAAGCTAAGGTGACCGTTTTGGCTTATTTTAATTACATAAATCAAAACATCACTTGAAAAATTATGAGAATAGTTTTTGTAGGTTTCCTATGGTCAGAGAAGTCTAGGGAAAATATTATGATGCTTTGAATCATTTTATGAATTTTTATACTCAATTAAATGTAAATACCTTGTATTAATTTGTGTAAATTAAATACGTATAAAAAATTAACAAAATCAACTCCACATTGTTCATAAAAATCATATCTATCCATTGTAAAAATTTGAAAATTATTTGGCTTAGTTTAAGTACAGAAGTGAATTTTTTTAAGAAAGCTCATATTTTTGTACAAAAATAATTATAATAAATCAAATCACTTAAGAAATTTATGAAAAGTGGTTTTCTGAGTTCCTTATGAATAGAGGCACTTAGAAAAAATAAAATTTATTTTTGGTAAATTACTTGATTTTGAGCCTCATTTTTTAATTTAAAATAAGTAATAATAAATAAAAATTCCAAAAATACAGAAAAATATTTCAAAATGTCTCTAACTATTCTCTGATCACTTGGGACTCAATAAAATATTTTTCCTAATTTTCTTAAGTTAAAAACAAATTAAAAAAACACTTGAAAGTGAATTTTCTTTATTTTTTACTAAAATAATTATAATTAATAAATAAAAAGTCACAAAAATATGAAATTTGATTCTCTGAGTTTTCTGAACTCGGAGAAGTCTAATAAAAATATATAAAAAAATTGTAATTAAAACACTATTTTCTATTTAAAATAAATCATGAAAATTGACCTAAACTAAAATAATAATAATAGAAATGTAATTCAAAAAAATCTTGAAATTTTACCTAAATATTTCTCTGACCTAAGGAATCTTACGATAATTTTCTCATAAATAAAAACTTTACTTTAAGAGGTTAAATAAATCACTTTTTGAAAACATTATTTTCTGGATTTAAATAATTATCTAAATTAAATTAAATTTTGAGAGGTCCACATATCCTCCTCTAACATTTTAATTACCTTTTTTTAATGAGTTATGAGGTGAAGTGCTCCAAGGGCAAAGTGGTAATTTTAGATTTTGATGCCTTAATCAAAATTTAGGGTTATCAAAGGGAAAATGAGTAATTTTGATCTTAATGAACATGTTTGGATGATTGAAATACAATGGGGCTAAAAGATAGGAACCCATTCAACACCCTTGCACAACATCAATCAAAAGCATAATTCTCCAAATATTCATGACTTGGAAGTCAATTAAAGATCAAATGATTCTTAAGTTATGGGCTTAAGCCGGAAGCTGATAATTTACTTTTTTTTAAGCCCAAAGTTGAGGATGATGTGATCATTTAATAAGGATATATGTCACTTAGATCAAAACTTTGAAAACTACCATTTAACTCATTATGATTGTTAAAGGCATGATAGTGACATGGGTTCAATGTTTAAGCCCAAGTTGATTGGATTTAGAAAATGATATGATTGGTGATTAACATCTTTAAGCATTACAAGCCTGACTTTAACTCCAGGCACCACATTCTTAAATGACTCAAACACGCCTTAAGGGCAACCACTCACATAAATTTTAAATGAAACATCAATTGACTAATCGAGTATCCTATCCTTGGGGTAGTTAAATTGTTAAGCTTCAATGAGTAATGGGGTAACCACACTCTAGCCTTAGATGATTATTGGAACATTATGATAAGATCAAAATGAACTCGGGATATTTTAAGAGACATTCAAAATGATCTAGGGCCACACCTTGAACATTTTGAAATATATTGGATATTCTGAAGGGCAAACTGGACTTGTTATATTTTGTTCTAAAATTATCCACTAGGATATTCTGAGATTCAACAGAATCATAACTTGGGGTTTGATAGCTAAAACTTCATCTACTCTTACAACTTAAACCTTCTTGCAATACTTTCAAGTACTAACCTTTCAGGTAGTGGAGCGAGAAGACTCGACAGGTACACTTTTAAATTAATGCATTTATCTTCTTCTACTTCTTATTTCAAACTTGCATGTTAAACAACGATGTCACCCTGCATGAAAACCTAAAACTGCTAGGATAGCCGCAAACCCAAAACCAAAACTAAAATCAACTAAAATAAAAATCTCCTCTACAACATTCAAAATATAAGACAACTCAAATTTAATCACAAACATCACAAAACAACAATTGCAACTAAATTAAGACGTCTCTATCAGATGATCGAGAATCACTCGGAGGAGGTAATCTACGGTTGCTAATGAGGCTTCCCACAGTCTAAATAAAAGTATGGAACTCATTGAGTTGAGTTTAGTAAATTCATTTGGACTAAGTGCATCCGAAAAAAAAATAGTGGTACCAAAATGAGGGAACCGTAGGATCTTAATCGGTGTCACTCTAATGAATTTTAACATGCCCCATAATATTTAAAGAACCATTACCATAAGGACATTTGATTTGACATCATAGTATGATACATTAGAAAACTTAAACTCGTCAGGACGAGGAGCTTGGAGCTAACATCATGGGCAGCACGATCATCTTCAACACCAGAACATGTCTACAACAACACACCTTTTCTTAGAATTAAACAACAAACTATAGGATTTCAAGGTTGTTTGCTTATGCAACATAAATCCTCACCCTATCTGTAGGCTTTTGTACAACCCTACTATATAATATAAGCCTTAACTCGTCTTAGGATTTTGAGGTTGTCGTTCTTTACGACCTAAATCCTCACATCTTCCAAGCTATTTGTGTGATCGTTTCACACAAATGTAAGCCCTAAACTAATAAAAATGACAGAATGAAACACTTAAATAATTTCTCCTCTAAACTGAAGCCAAACATTAGGATAGCTTGGAAAGTCACTGAGATTCTCCTTCGGATCTATGACGTCCCTTAGTTCTTCCTCCCTTGGACTCTACAAAAAAAATGTTCCAAATTTGAACCATTCCCCTTTCGCACATTTTTGTCCTATCTCGTTGAAAAGTTCTATCCTTTTGAACTCCTTGAAGATAATATTCACTGATTTTTATCGAGAGTTTTCTTAGGTGACTTCGGTTATCTAAGTATAATTAACTAAATGGGTTTGCCTTATAGGAAGCATTTCCGAACCCAGCTTAATATAAAACTTATTTAATTCTTCGTATTAAATATGAGAACTTGTCGGCAAATAAAAATAGTTTCGCAGACCAAATAGATGTCATATATTTCTTAGTTTATTTGATTGAGTTTCACCCTCAGGTCTTGTGTTTATCTTTCGGGATAGATACATGGTTTAAGGTATAGTGCTCTTTCATTTAAAACTATGAAAAATATGGGGTCGGTTTGATTTCATATTTTTTCTGAAACTATATATATATATATATATATATATATATATATATATATATATATATATATATATATATATATATATATATATATATATATA
>NEWO01000272.1:99089-111367 GCA_003013225.1 Phalaenopsis aphrodite
AATAACACATCAATACAACTAAAAGAAGCACTCCAATAAAATTGCAATAACACGACAAACACGACAATAACACAAATAACATAATAATAATACTGCAATATCATGGCAATAAAACCATTAATCGTCGCAATATAACAAAAATAACCATTTCAATAACATCGCAATGGCACTTCACTTCAACAACACGACAATAACTCAAAAATAACACCTCAATAACACCGCACTCGATGCGTTAATGAGGTGTTACTATTATGTTATTGAAGTATTTGAGGGTTATTAAAATATTTGAGTTATTATTGAAGTATTTGTGATGTTATTTATGGTGTTATTGCAATATTTTTCTAATGTTATTGAGATGTTATTGTGGTGTTATTTGAGAGAAATTTTGGTGGCTCTATGGTGCTATTCTCGACTAGCATTATTATGGTATTATTGCAATTTTTTGTGGTGTAATTAAGGTGTTATTGTGGTGATATTATGGTGTTATTTGAGTGGTATTGCAATGGTTGTGGTTGCATTACCGATTGGTGTTATTTCACTATTATTATTGTGCTATTGCAGTGTTATTGTGGTGTTATTAAAGTGTTATTGAGTTATTATTGTGGTGTTATTTGAGTGATTTTTTGTTATTCTCGACTAGAATTATTTTGGTGTTATTGTTGTATTATTATGGGGTTATTGAGCTATTATTGAGTTGTTATTGCGGTGTTTTTTTAGTGTTATTGAGATGTTATTGAGGTGTTATTTGAGTTTTATTTTGATGGCTCTATTGTGTTTTTCTTAATTGACGTTATTATGGTGTTATTGCGATTTTTTATGATTTTATTAAGTTATTGTGGTATTATCTAAGTGTTATTACGACGATTGTGGTTGTATTTTCGACTGGTGTTACTTCAGTATTATTATTGTGGCATTGTGATATCATTGGGGTGTTATTGAGGTATATTGTTGTGTTATTTGAGTTTTATTATGGCGACTCTGTTATGTTATTTTTAACTGGCATTATTATGGTGTTATTGTGATTTTTTGTGGTGTTGTGGAGGTGTTATTATGGTGTTATTTGAGTGATATTGCGACGACTGTTGTTGTATTTTTGACTAGTGTTATTTCAATGTTATTATTGTGTTATTATGATATTTTATGGTGTTATTAAGATGTTATCGAGATATTTTGGTGGTGTTAATTGAGTTTTATTGTGGTGGCTCTGTTGTGCTATTCTTGACTAGTGTTATTATGGTGTTGTGTGTTTTTTTTGTGTTATTGAGGTGTTATTTCATTCTTATTATAATGTTATTTGAGTGATTACGACGGCACTGCTAGTACTTTTGACTAGTGTTATTTTAGTGTTAATATTGTGCTATTAATTTATTATTGTGGTATTATTGATGTGTTATTATGGTGTTGTTTAAATGGTATTGCGATGATAGTTGAGCGATGTATTATTGCAGTGTTATAATACCACAATATGGATAAAATACAACCTCAATGCAAATTAATTAAAAATTTATGGTTTATTAAAAATGTGTTGACCTCATTTTTTATGAGTTCGAGTTTCTCCTCTTTAGAAGCCTAGAATCTAGCCATCGGACTCTCCCGTTGACTATCCTAGAGGACTAGTAATGGAACCCTCCTATATAGAAATTCAAAACACTTCTTGACTCTTCGTGTGAAGTCTCACATGGGTGGTCCTAAGCCCTCATTTCTCACTTGAGATGGTTAAGAACAACATGTGAAGTCTCAAGAATGAGTTCCAATAAGATCAGTGAGACCTTAGGCAACCCTGGGTGGCTTGGTCTTGGTCACACACACACACTCAAACCCATCACACTTACACATTCCAAAACCTTAAAATCTCTCACACTTAACCTTCCTCTTAACTCCTTTTGGAAACTCATGTGGGTGGTTCTAAGCCCTTATCTTTTGGTTAAGATGGCTAGGATCAACATGTGGAGGATCCAAACCAAGTTCTCATATGGGTTTCATGGCTTCAGAGGGGTGGCTTCGTGGTTGGCATGGTCATCATATCCAACCAATTCCAATTCCTCCAAAATACTCCTACACCACCAAAATTTACCAAAATGCCCCAATTTCAAAAAACAAAATTGCCAAAATCCTCAATTTCACTCAAAACTTCACCAAAACCTATTCTAGCAATCCAATTTTCCTAATTGCACCAAAAATTTCCCAAATCTACCAAAATTAGCCAAAAAACCCAAATTACCCCCAAATTCCTAAAGTCTCCAAGTCACCCTTAATTTTCATCAAATTCATTTCAAACTCACCCAATTTCAAATCATAATTAAATATCATCATATTCAAGCCCAATTTAAACCAAATTAAAATCTAATTCCACTTAAATATCATCAAATTCCAAGCCCAAGCCAACTACCCCAAATGAACCCCAAATCTAACCTCTCACCAAATTAAGCCACATGATCAACCCAATTCCATAAAATCCATTTACCAAATTCAACATGGCATTTTTCAGGACCAATTTGAGCCTTCAATTAGTTTAGATCCAAGCCCAAATCTAGCTCACATCTAATTTCAAGCCCAAACCAAAATTTAAACCTAAAGCCAAAATTAGATCTAAACCTTTGGATTAATCAAAAGCTTAATTATCACAACCATGTCTTAAGCCCTGTGATGCTAATCACATCACCTAGCCAACCTTACTTGGTGTCATGGACCAATGGTCCCATTAAATGTGCAAACCCCTTCCTAATTTGGTTAAGTGACTAACTCATGTCATCACTTGGCTTAACCTCAAAGCTAATCACTATTAAGCTTCCCTTGACCTCATTGAGCCAGCTAGCCACCACCCTTGGCTTGGTTGGCCACCCAAGTGGTTAGAAAATCCCAAAACAAGAAGGGTGACCTTAGGTCACACCCAAAATTTGACCACTCCATGTGGGAATTCTAAATTGGTCAGGTGTGTCGTTTGCCTCTCCACCTAGGCTAAATGGCACCAGCCAATGGCAGCCCAAAGCCTTCCCCTTGGTCGGAATTATAAATAGCCCCTTTCACAACCAAAAGAGAAGAGGTGCAAGAGCTTAGGGGAAACTCTGTCAATTTATTCCTAGAGCTCCTTGCATCAATCCTAAGCTCTTTCCAACCATCCTTAGCCACCCATTCTCACCACTATAGCCTAATTTCACCACTGAAAGCCAAGGAAATTTTTTGCCTTTGAACTAAACTCCTCAAAACCTCAAATTGATGTTCCCATAAGCTTAACCATAGCCTAAAACCTCTTCCCCAATCAAACTCACTCTCCCGAGCCCTCCACCATAGTCGAAGACCAAGTCCAAGCCAGCCTCCGATGGAAATCATAAATAGGCTCGACCACAACACAAACCAACACTTCGAGGAGGTTTGTGGGACCAAGGCGAAGCTCAAGAATCAACTCTATCAAGGCATCACCTCTTGGGCTTAGGTATAACTCAAAATCCTTAAAGCTTGCCTCAGTTTCGACCTTTATGAAGAAATTATGTATTTCATGCTTATTTAACCATACAGATAGGTTTGTCTCACATAAATGAAGGTGTAGGAATAAGCCCCATGTCATTTGGTTGAGTATCGAGCTAGATATTTGGATTAGAACACAAACGGTTCTCTGCTTATGGTGATCAGGGACAATGAATGGATATCATCCATTCTATGTGTATCAGACAGATGGACGAGATCATGTCGGATGAGGAGATGGAATGGGAACCACAGGCCGAGTCAGCAGCTTGCATGGAAAGGTCACCCAATCGCAGCACGACATGTGTGAGTTCTGGACACCGAGGATGACGCAGCGCCGATGTGAATAAGTAGGAAAATATGGTATTTCCTATTTACATTAATTCAGAAACTTTAAAAATTCAATCTTAGTGTAGGAAAATCGTAAAAATAAAATAAAAATACATTTGTGCTCAGCGAACATAGGAATATGAATCTAAAATAAAAAAATGTTTTCCTTATATTTATTTTTAAATTAATTAAATACTCTAGAAAGCAATTAAATCATAAATAATTAAATAATTATCTAGATTATATGAAATTTTGAGGGCTTGTTCCTGATTAGCTTAAGAGTGTTCTCTGATTTTTTTAGGGTCAGATAATACCTCTATGGCCAAAAGCACTAATTTTTAAGATATTTGGCATTACTTTAATTAAAAAAATTATAAAATTAAAATAAAGGTAAGAAAATTAAAATCAGTTTAGGTAAGTTTACTATGGTTAGAGGACCTAAAAAAAATAAAAAAACATATTTAAAAAAATTTTGGGGTATTTTTCTCATTTAAAATTAATAAAAGTTAATAAAAATTGAAAAAAAAACAAAATAATTCAAATAATGACCAAAATATGTCAAATTGTGGGTAATCGCATTAGGAGGCTTCTGTAAAAATTTGAAAGTCAGAAAAATTATTTTTAATATAAAAATCTATTTTTGAAGTAAATAAGAATTTTGGCTTCAAATAATTATATAAATTAAAATAAAAATTAGAAAATTATGAAATTTATTTGGAGTGTTCTTTGATACCAGAGACACTTAGAAAAAATAAAATTGAGGTTAAAATAAAAAAAAAGTTAATTTTTAGGCATTTTCTAATTTTAGAAACAATTAAAAACATGAAAAATTATGAAAAGTATGAAAATACTTTCAATTGTCACAAATATCATCCTAACTACAAAGAACGGCTCAAAGATGTGTTTGAAAATTTTTAAAGGTACAAAAATATGTATTTTAATATTTAAATCATATTTGTGAATAAAATAATTATAAAAAATAAAATAAAAATCAGAAAAATATGAAATTTATTTCTCTGTTCCTTGATGTTAGAGAGACTTATGAAAAATATAAAAATGAAATTTTGAAATAAAAATATATTTTCTATGTTTTACCCATTCAAATCAATTAAAAATTGTAAAGATTAAAATATAATTAAAAATTTCACAAAAATCATTCAAGTGGTCCTCTAACCTAGGTGAACATCTAATAATTTTTTTAAGGATAGAAGGTATATCTTAGTTAAATTAATTATCATTGAAAATTCCTATTTTTGAACTAAAATAATTATTAAAAAGTAAATAAAAATTAGAAAAATATAAATTCTCCTCTGATATTTCAACTAACTCATAAGTAGAGTAACAACAAAGTTAGTTTCAAGGTCATTTGAGTTAAATTGAGAGAAATATGAAATGGAAATCCTTAGGGGCAAAATGATAAATATGAAATTTTGAACTTTAATTAAAATTTAGTTCAAACCAGAGGGTAAAAGGGTGATATTGATCATAATTAACTCTCTAAAATGATTAAAACGTAGAAGATTAAGGGGTAGAACTAATTCATGTTATTTTATATGAAAGGGTAAAAATGTAATTTTCTAAGTTGTTGTGGTTTGGAAGTCAATTAAATTGGATGATCCTAACGTGAGATCTTGATCTAGGAAGATGATAATCCATGAATTTGAGGCCCCAAATCAATGGTTAAACAATAATACAATTCTTTGATAAGAATTAAGTTCATCTCATTCAACATGTTTCAAAATTAAAAATCTATCTATAAAGGCTTAAGTGCTTAGTATTGAACTGAGCTTGATCTAAACTTACTTAATGAGGTTTAGAAAAGAAAATACGATATATTATAACATCTTTAAAACATTAGAATCTCAACTTCAATTGAAGAGGTGAGGATTCCTTAACAACTTAATTTTCCCTTATGGTGTCCACCCACATAATTTCTAAATGAAACATCAAATGAACGTCTAGTTACACTACTCATGGGATAATTAAAACATTAAAGTTCACTGAGCATAAGTTATAACACCCCAACTAAATCCAAATTTAACTATATATGATTAATTCAATAAAAATGATTAGTCCACACGAACTTGAAATAATTCAAAGGATTTAAAAGATGTTTAGGGTCATGCCTTGAATATTTTTGCAATCTTTTGGATATTTTAAAGGACATTAGGACCTATTATGCTTTGTTGAAGAAAATTATCCTAAAAATCTTAGGAACCCACCAAGGTATGACTTGAGGTCCGTTAATTCACACTTTCAATAAATTATCCTACACTGCTTATCCTAAATTTATAACTCAATGCTCAATGATTTGAGTCTTGGATAAACTATTTAAATTCTTGTAAGCAACTGGGAATATTTTGCCACATATGGTAGGTCTAGGTGGTAAGGACAGTGACGACATTTCTTATGTGTGCTAAACAGGGGATACGAAGTGAGATTTTGAATAATATCTTCTACCTCAAGGATCCTTCAAGAAAAGGGATAAGATCGATGATACTATTCACTAGTTTTTGTGAGAGTTGCCCCTGACACTCTTAGGTTGCCGGTAGTCCTAGCCTTATTAAAGTAATTAACATATGAACTATGCTATTTTACAAAAATATATACTTACAATATAAGAAAGCAAAATCCGTTTTTGTGACATGATTACTTCTGATTGTGAATATAAACTCCACATGCATGAAAAATTAAAAAATTTTGATGAAAACTTATATAGGTCCACAAGTTGATTACTTAGATCGAGGTTAGGAATTGCCCTGCCTAGGATTGTCGGGATGGTAACTTTTGTCAAAGTTGGAATTATAAAACACACAACCTAACTCAAAGCCCCACACCTTTACTAAATTCTTACACTTAATTCTGGTCTTTCATATGTGACGTCAGGTTTTGCCTTACTTACTCTTATTTTGTACGACTGGTTTGGATTTCTTTATATCAGATTTTCTTGCAATATATTTAAATTTCCTCCCATTATACTATGTTTATGGTACTTACCATGCAGCACCAGCAGGAGCGTCAGGTACGCATTTACATTTTACTTACTGCAATTTTATTACTTTATCTTACTGTTATTTTATTTGACTATGCATACTTTACCTGCAAAATAAAAATACACTTTTAGAAAAATTAATACACCTTTAAGTAACGCACTAAATCTACCCTTTCTGAATTTATAAGAATCTCTCTGATGTGGTAACCTACGTTTGCTGACAAGAATTCTCCGGTCTAAATGAAATTAACAACTCATTTAAACTAAGTAAATTTAAAAGAAAATGGTGTTGTCAGGACGACGGAACCATGGTGTCTTAACCTGTGTCACTTAACTTAAATTAAAATCCCCCAAATCACTCCAATAACAAAACATGACATATAAGCTGCAAACCTTGGAGCTACCACTACAGCAAGGAGCTTGAAGCAGACTTTGTGGGCAACACGAAGAGGTCATAACACACAGAATAACATCTTCAAGAGAGCAAACGAGGCTTTCATCAGTTAAACCTTTACTAATTTAATTAACAAGCCATAAGATTTTGAGGTTGTCTGCCTAGTGCGACATAAATCTTCTCCTCACCTTTAGGCTTTTGTATAATTATATTGTGCAATATAGCACCAACTCTTTTAGGATTTTTATGTTGTCATTCGGTATAGCATAAATCATCCTATCTTTCAGGTTATTTTGCATGGTTAAATATCATGCAAATGTAAATCCTAAATAATAAAATTTGCAGGATTGAAATATTAAATTAACATTATTTTAAAATTGAAGTCAAACAGTAGGATAGTTTCGGAATTCACTGAGGTTCTCCCCAAGTCTTGTGACATTTCCTACTCTTTCTTTCAATTAAATTCTTAAACTAATTGCTCCTATCTGATACATTCTCATTAGATTTTCTATGTCCAACCTTGAAAACTATATTTAAAATCTTGCAGACAAATTCCTCTGATCATTTTTTAGAGTTTTCTTAAGTGACCTTGGCCGCTTAGGATGTAATTTACTTTAGAGGTTTGCCTCTATAGGGAACTAAAGAACCAATGTAATATAAACCCTATCTAATCCTTATATTAGATAATGAAATTTGTCGCTCAACATATATAAAAGATTCACAGATCAAACAAATGTCATAAGTTCTTTACTTTATATAATCGAGCCATGCTAACAAGAAACATGTTTATTCCTCGGGATAGGTGCATTACTTGTGGTGTGATGCTCTGTTATCTAAACTATTAAATATATCAGATCTTTTAGTCTCATTTTCAAAATTGAAATATTATTTCAAAATCAAAATTGCATGTATATTAAATTAAGTACTATTTTCAAGAAATTAAATCGAAAGGAAAATTTTGGCCGACAAACTAGACCTTAAGAAAGCATAAAACACTATTCAATGAGATTTCATCATTAAACCACTCAAGGCTAAAGGCTTTAAATCTATCTTCTGTGAGCTCATCAAGAAATTTCTAGATCATACCTATTATTAAGTTGTGATAAATGGAATGTAGCATATTCTTTTAAAGTTGAGAGAGGTCTAAAGGAAGGAGATCCTCTAATAGCTACTCTCTTCATTTTAGTCATTGAAGATTTATCTTGCATATTGAATAAACAAATCCTTAACCATGCTGATGGGAGACATAAAGCTAAAAGTGGGGAGCTGATTTTGAATTTGGCTTATGTTGATGATTTCCTGATTTTCTACAACATGAGAAAGAAGAACATTAAGCAAATATGAAAAATTTTGATAAATATTGAAGTTGTTTTAGATATGCAATTTAGAAAGACCAAATGTGACTGTTATGTGGGCGAACATATCAAAGTAGAACATAAATAATGGGTGCAGGATTACGCTGATATCAAGATTTGCAACCTCCCTCTGATTTTTTTGGACTTCCAATTACATAACACAAGAAACACTTAAATCTTTAATTTAGCTATGAACAATATTTGGAAGAAAATTGACAACTGGGAAAATTCTTTATTATCCGTTGAAGGTAGAATAAGTTTACTATGTAAAAAGTGATGAAAACATGGATCAACAAATTGCTTCTTATTATTCTTTGAAAATCAAATCCACTTGCTTCTTATGCAAAAGATTATGTAAATAAGCATCAACAAGTTGCTGATGTTTGACATAAGGGTATATGGAACTTAAAGGAACTTAAGGCTCAACATATGACAATTTCCTCACTTTCTAAAATTATCTCTAAAAAAGTTACATTATGTTCAGGGCCATATCGGTTTTTTTTTTTTGAAAATAAGATTTTAAAATTTAAATTTAATATAATATATAATGTAATTTTATTTTTGTGAAAATGGTATTTTTTTATTATTTTTGGAAAATGATGAGACCGAATATACCTCATATATCTAACAATTTAAATAGTTGAGCACGATACCATAAATGATATATCATCTCAAAGGATGAACATATCACTTATTGGTAGGCTTAATTATCTAAGTTTAAAAGTTTATGACTCTATTTTGGTCTGCCAAAATTTATAGCCGATAAATTCCCCTATCTAATACACAGATTAGATAGGGTTTAGACTAATATTAGTTCTTAATTCTCTAGAGAGGCAAGCCCCTTATAGTTAATTGCATCTTAGACAACTGAAGTCACCTAAGAAAACTCTCGATTAATTTCAAGGTTGTCTTCAAGAATTCAACGTTCAGGTTTCCACGATTGTTCATAGGAAAATTCAAAATGGGATGGATTCAAATAGGAACAGTTATTTCTGAAATCCAAAGGAGTGAAGAGTAGGAGATGTCGAAGATATTGAATAAGATTCAAAGAAGACCTCAAAATGAGGTCAACAACTTATTTTAAAAACATACCAATCTTTCTTCACTAGGAATTTGCTACATAAACTATTGCTTGTTGATTACATTTTGAAACTTAAAGGTAATAAGTGGTCCCTAGTATTTTTTTTTATGTATTAGAGTTGTGGAATCTTTACAACACATTTCTATTTTCTGCACTTACTCTAAGAAAAATATGGGATATGTTTGCTTAGGATTATAATGTTAAATAACTTGTATGTTGTTTATTACCTCTGGAGCGGATGTTTCACAGTTGACAGTCCAATTATTCCACTAAGAAATTGCTTTATTGAGTGTCTTACCTTTGTTTTTGGTTTCTCTAGATGGAAGTAAATAATAGAAAACACTAGGAGTTATTAAGTTGAATTTTGATGAGAGTTACAATTGAACCTCTATAGAAAATGGTGGTGTTTTAAAAAATAGTGATGGAAAATGCATCTTATGTTTTGTTATGCCTTTCTATATTATAAAATTTGATTATTCTAAGATTGTTGCTAAGCTAAAGGGGTTGTTGATTGCTAAGGAGATGAAGATAAAAATGGTAATTGTTGCACCAATGTTATTCAGTGTCAATGACAAAACTTGTACTGTACTGGATTTATCTCCATTTTTTTATTAATGACTCCAAACTCTCTTACAAAATTTGATTGTTAAATTTATAAGAATTTCTTACACATAAATCGGTCCATAAGATTATATAATTGAAGAATTTTTGAGGAATTATATCTCACGAATGGAATCCATCATCTAGCTGGTATATGTTTTCATAGGTTGCGGTGTAAAATTCAGTCTAATGTAATTTTTGTTTTTCCTATCGGCTTTAATTTTGCAAATTTAGTACTCTTATAGTCCTATGCATTTAATCAAGCGAAGTAAATTGTCAATTATTTTAATAAATTTTAAAATTTGACATTGTCTTCCCCATCATCAAATATAGATGCTTCTAATTTTGATTTATTGAAGTCATGTGAATGCATGACTGCAAATACATGACATGTAATGAAGTGTTTTAAAAAATATGTGAATGGTAATAATAAACATAAGAAGAAAAAAAATTTAATGATTTTAATAATGCTTTATTAAATAAACTTCCATGTTACTGTGGATTTGTGATGGGTCACTTTAGTTATAAGCTTTTGTTGGATAATTGAGGTTTTGTTGATAACCTTCTTTTAGTTGTACAAATACACTCACCCTTTATGCTTTTTCTTTCTCTTGTAAAATTGATTATGTGAGAAAAATAATAATTATTTAACAATGAAATGATATTACTTGAATTTTTTATTGGAATCTTTAAAGATCTGTTATCAACCATTTTTATAAGTAAATGTAAATGCATAAAAATGACTAATTATGAGTAAATTTTAAGAGGATATCATTTTAATTTTTTGTTTTAAATACAATGTTGTGGTTACTTGAAATATTTCTTTTTGAATTTCCAGTCAAATAACACCACAATACCACTTAAATAAAATCACGATAACATCTCAATAAAATCACAAAAATACTACAATAACATCATAATAATACATCACCAAAAGATCACAAAAATACCTCAATAACACCACAAAAATGTCATAATAACACTGAGATAACACCCTAATAATACTTGAATAACGTCATAATAATACAAAAACAATGCCATTATAAGACTCCAATAACACCAATCGAATACCACCACAGAGCTGTCACAATACCGTTAAAATAACAGTATAATAAAACCTCAATAACACATAAATACACCACAATAATACCGCAATAATACTATAATAACATCGTGATAACACCAATCGAATAACACGATACAACATCAACAATACCACTCAAATAACACCATAATAACACCTCACTAACATCTCAATAACTCCACAATAATATCATAATAATATTGAAATAACACCTCAATAACACAACAAAAATAACACAATAACAACATAATAATACCAAAATAACACTGCAATAACACCTCAATAACACATAAATAATACCACAATAATATCGAAGTAACACCATAATAAGACTCCAAGAACATCGGTCGAATACTACTACAGAACCACCATAATACCACTAAAATAACATCACAATAAAATCTCAATAACATCTGAATAACACCACAATAATAACTTAATAACACGATAATAACACTATAATAGCACCGTGAAAACACTATAATAACATATAATAACACTACAAAAATATGTTAATAACACCAACAAAATTCTGCAATAATATCATAAATTAATGTTAACATTTCAAACACAGCTAAAATTATCTCCGATTCATATTTCTCATCACTATTTTCTGAATTAATCACCCACATTTCAAACAACTCGTCATTATTTTCTGATTTCATCACATTTACTTTAAACTTTTCCATATTTTTGTACATATTTCTAGGGTGTAAACGAGCTCGCGTTCGGTTCGTTTATATTTCGAGCTCAAAAAGTGTGTTCGTGTTCAACTCTTTTGCTTAACGAGCCGAACACGAACTGTTCACGAACAAAGAGTCCTTTTAACAACCCTAATCATGTAGCCATAAGACAATAAAAGTTTGAGCAAGATTTAAAAATTATTATTTATATTAAAATATCATTTGAATCTAATTTAATAATTTTTATTCTATTTTCTTAATCAATACTTTAATTGATTATAAATCTTTGTAGCCTTG
>NEWO01000272.1:111407-149427 GCA_003013225.1 Phalaenopsis aphrodite
TATATATATATATATATATAAACTTAATGAGTAGTATGTCGAGCCAAAACGAGCCGAACACATCTAAGTTTGTGTTCAGTTCGTTAATCTATCGAACAAAATTATCAAGCCAAAGAAGAGCTGTTCGCGAGCGACGAGCCGTTTTTGACAGCCATACATATTTCATCATCAATATTTTTATTTTTCATCAAATGGCTCATTAAATTCTTTATGAGTGCTTAAGAAGAAAATTGAAATTTATCATTAATTTTATTTTAAGAATTTTTGTCGGCGCGTCGACCTGGTATGTATTGCATCCTCTCCCAAACTTCTCTCTGCCCAAAACCCTCGTCTGGGAGATCGCGGCTTACCCTCAAATTTCTCATCCTTCCTTCCGCACTGCTACCAGAGCCATGCAGACGTCGGATCTGGCGGCAGGCATGTTCCTACCGTCTAAAACGGTAGGTGTCGTCGTGTGTTGCATCTGCGGCGTCCCGATCTCGCCAAATCCAGCAAACATGTGTATCCGCTGTCTCCGCTCCCGGGTAGACATCACTGAAGGCCTCCCACGCCACGCTTCCCTCGTCTACTGCCCCGAGTGTCGCAGCTACTTGCAACCCCCGCGCACCTGGATTCGCGCTGATCTTGAATCCAAAGAGCTCCTCTCGTTCTGCCTTCGCCGCCTCAAACCCCTCACCCGCCATGTTCGCATCGTCAACGCTGAGTTTGTGTGGACCGAGCCCCACTCCAAGCGCATTAAGCTCCGCCTCCGAGTCCAGAGAGAAGCCCTCAATGGCGCCATCCTAGAGCAATCCCACCTCATTGAATTCACGCAGCACGATAACCTCTGCGAGTCATGTTCCCGCTCCCAAGCCAATCCTGACCAGTGGGTTGCCGCAGTTCAACTCCGCCAGCATGTCTCCCACCGTCGCACCTTTTTCCATCTGGAGCAACTAATCCTTCATCATGGCGCAGCAGCGCGAACTCTCCGCATCAAAGAGGCTGATCGTGGTATCGATTTCTTCTTTGGAAATCGTAGCCATGCCATCAAGTTCGTTGATTTCATCTCCAGCTCTGTTCCTGTTCAGTCAAGGTCTGATAAGCAGCTGGTATCCCATGATACCAAGAGCAACACGTACAACTACAAGCATACCTTTTCTGTTGAGATCTGCCCCATTTGTAGGGAAGACTTGATCTGCCTCCCACCCAAGGTTGCAAACACTCTCGGTAACATTGGTCCACTTGTTCTCTGCACCAAGGTGAGTAGTAGCATCGCCTTATTAGATCCATTCACCCTAAGAACTGTTTTCCTTGATGCTAAGCAATACTGGGGATCACCCTTTAAGGCCCTGCTATCAAGTCGACAACTTGTTGAGTATATTGTATTGGATATAGAGATGGATTCCTCAGAGATGGCTGTTGGGGGATCAAAGTATGCATTGGCTTATGTGCAGGTGGCAAGGGTTTCTGATTTCGGGAAGAATGATAATATATTCACGGTGAAGACACATATTGGGCATCTTTTGAATACAGGAGATTATGCACTTGGATACGATCTTTATGGAGCCAATATAAATGATTTTGAGATCGACAAGTATAGAGGACTTGATTTACCTAATGTGATTCTTGTGAAGAAGAGCTATGAAGAGAAGCGGCAAAAGAAGCGTGGAAAGGGTCGTTCTTGGAAGCTGAAGAGCTTGAACATAGAGATTGACCACACCAAAGGGAAAATGGATGAGGAGAAGAGGACTGATGATTATGAGGTTTTCTTGAGGGAGTTAGAGGAGAACCCAGAATTGTGGTTTAACATTTCACTCTATCACGACAATGAATATCAACCTTCAGAGATGGCATCTACTGTTGGAGGAGATGAGCTTCCTTCTATTCCAATAGATGAGTTGATTGCTGAACTTGCAATCAGTGATGAAGATGATCACAATTCTGATAGCATGGCAGAGTAATTTGTTTTTTTGCATCTTAAAGTTTAAACTTTAGTTCATGTAGTAATTTTGAATCCTGTTTTTTTTTGTGTGATAATTATTGATTGTTGGGAAAGTTAAAACTTGGTTGTTACCTGTTGGATTGCCTTTAAATTTTATTTTGAGGATCCTTTCAATAATGCATTGAGGTTGGCGTTGATGTTTCTCCTCTAAGATTTTGAGTTATAGCTTTCTTAATGTTTTTCATTTTTATATACCTGCTGCCCAAAACTTCAAATATAACACCTCAAACACCTAAGCTTATGTATTTACATTAACCACCCAAAACTTCCTCTTCTTCAATATAGCCACCATTCGTTACCCGCTCACCTTCGTCTTCCTTCCTGTAGGTCTTCGCTCACCTCCATCTCCTACTCTGTTGGTCGCCGTCTACGCCATCTCATTCTCTTGTCTCATCTCTTTCTCACTTCTTCCTCCTTTCGTTTATGCTGTCTGTATTTCCCGCAATTTGTTTCTTAGACACTCAAAGTCCGGAAGTGCAAGGTACTCTCCCTCGCAATCGGTTGTCTTTGATTTTTTATTCATGCTATTTCTGTCTGATTCTTTCTGGCTTGACTTCGAGCTCTATATCAACTTTTTTTTATGCTCCAATTTGAACAAGAACGAAGATTAGACAGAGCCAAGTTGCTTTCTGATCTCAAACTTTGCAATGGGAGAAGTGGTTAGAAAAAAAGAACATCATCACATTTACCATTGGATCGGTGGGTAAAATTTTTCTTCTCAAATCCATTCATTTGATTTCTGGGACCTTTTTTTTGTTTAAAAAGATTTGTTCTTTTTTTTTTCCCTTAATTTACCTTCAGGATGACGATTTTTGTCACACTAAGATTGCCGGAAATAGAGGTTATCAGCTTAACAACAACCCACGGAAACGTTTATACTGCTTTGGCTAGAAGCTATGCTCTGCACCTATTAATTTGTTGAGTTTCTTGAGCGGATAGTCTAGGTTTAGGAAATTAGTCATTCTAGCTAATGCTGGATTTATCGAACATCTTCGTTTGAACACACAGATTAAATTTCATATGTAAATTCCTATTGTTTTGGTAGCATGTTAAGGTAGATGGCAATCCGATTTGTATTTTCAGATACATTGGCCCTGGAAGTATTCTCACCTCTTAGTAACTGACTGACTTATTTGCTTCTTTGATTGAGAATTTGAATCTGAGATGACTGGGGAATTGATCTGAGTTGAACCTACCGAATCTGTTTCCGGCCATCCCAGTTTTTGGTATGAGATTGAACTCGGTAGGCAATAGATTTTTATTCTCGGTGGCGCATTTGTATTCCATGTGAATGTTAATACTGCAGCGGAAGCCAATGTAAGTACCATCTACATCTTTGCTATAGCGCTTATTCTTGTGCATAACTAGTATTAATTTCTTATTTTTTATTATTTTTAGGGGAATTTACATTCATACCGCAAAATTATTATATATTTACATATCTAACAGTCAAAATTTGATATTCACACTTATATAATATTTTTGTGTCATAAACCTATATGTGAAAAGGTGTATTAAACTTTTAAAAAGATGGTGATAGTGGTATTTTTGTTGGGCTTCATTAGTGTTTCCCAATTTCAACACTGTGCATGCTTATATAAATGATGCACCCTCCTCCAACATTATTTTTAGAGTGGGCAAAATCTCCAAACTTCTAATTTTTTAAATTATTGGGCAAAAAATATATTCCGCAGGCGGTGGCTTGGAAGGAGGAGGGTGCATCATTTATATATATAATGTGGGGGCTTGGGAGGAGGAGGGTGCATCATTTATATATATAATCATATCAAATTTTTGTTTGGGATCAAAATAAATTATGATGGGGTTGTATGTGTGTTAATGCTCCTAAGAAATTTTATGTGATGGAAAGCTCTCAGAAACCATACTATTATTTTGATTAAAGATTCTGGAAGATTTACATAAACCACTCAATTCCTTTTTACATAGGTAACATATAAACTTCAATTTTTACCCATACACTTTTCTTACTATGCATGAAAAGGAGTTTTTTAGTTTAAAAAGTTAAAGAATTATTATTTTTGACGTGATGGAAAAAATTTGCCTTTTACAAATTTAAAAAAGCAAAGTTTAGGTGTTAGATATATAAACATATGGGAATTGAGTGATATGTATGTAAATTTCTACATATCTATGTATGTCATGCTTACATTTTTGTATTGTGATTGCTGGTTTTTTTATATTCATTATTGCGAACTGAAATCATGATATATGCAAAAAAGTTGCTTTCACTTGCAATCAAATTTGGTGGTTATTGGAGTAAAATAAAAAATAAATATCGAAGGAAATACGAGGGGAGAAGCAGAGGGCTGGGAGATGGGAGAGATTTGTTTCTTCTCTTTCATTTTTTGTATTTTTTTTGTATTTTAAAGAATGTCATTTGTTGTTTTCCTTGGAGAATAGCATCTCAATATATGTACTTTTTACAGTTCAACCAAAAGTGCATTTTATTCCAATCTGAAGACTCTCATTTCCCACATGCATATTTTGTAAACTTTCAGGTTTTATAATCCTTAAATTTAAATACAATTATGTTATTTTTGAGAAATTTTGCTTTTCAATCACAAGTTTGTTCAGTTATGTATAGAAGATATGAAATTAAAAATTAACTTTATGTTGAATGAATTTCTTGTGCTGCATACATGTAAAGATCTGAAGTAAAGTAACTTCTCTGAATAATTATTTCAAGTTTTCATCTATTAATGTATTGTAATGTTATCTTCTGTATTAAATGTATCTGTTGGTGTTCACGGACCATTAGTTTGTTCTACATTAGCTATTGTAAGATGTACCTGGTTATTTTCTCATGAATGCATATGCAAATGTAGAGGTTATCCCATGCAGTATGCAGTATGAATGGATATTTGTAAGGATAATGTGGAAGGCACTGTGTTGATGTCTACAACAGATTTTGTTTATTTTGTTTACAACAGTGATGGCTTTGTGAATCCGACATTCATTCAGGCAGTGATGATAATGATTGCAGAAGCTAACATTCCTTAAGGACGCATTTGTAATGGCTATGATTTATATCTCTATGTGAAGTGACATGTCTTTTCCAATTACTGTTCTAATTACATGGTGCAAATTCTTATAGCTGTTGTAAAATCTGCTTCCTGTTGCATTTTGTAGTTTTTTTAGATGGTTTACCTGAAGATATTAACAGCAAAATGCAGGACTTGCTTGTACTTTTAATGAAAATTTGAACTAGTTGTATTTGAATTAATACTGTTAGGGGATCATGTGTGTTTGTGGCGGTGCTTATGGCTGCTTTGTGAATCCGACATTCATTCAGGCACCTGGAATTGGGTAGGTAAACTCCCTTAGAAAACTGGATGTGTTATATGTTCTAAATGAAAATAGTTATAGAAATAGAGTTGGGGTGAAACTAATAGTCTGTAAAATCTGGTATTGAGCAGCCCTTGAAATGTTCTAGCAACACACTCACTACGATGGGAGGAATGTATCCCCCACACCCATTTATAATTGGTGGGTTGCGCTCATTCGGACCTGCTCAAAGTGCGGTACTGAAGAGAAAAGATAAGAGAAGTATGTGCTTTCTCTTACACGAATTACTGATTGTGCTAGGTATAAGCCACCCGTGGGACTTTCACTTTTCCTGTTTTTGGTAATTCAACGCAAAGCTTCTCTTACGTGCAATGAAGCACAAAAAATGTTGGCGTACAGTGTGTCGTACAATATGCACACAAAGAAGGTTAGTCAACTTTCAGAGGAAGTACTGTCGGACCCAACGGTCAACGTGCAAAGCGCAAAGGTAGGGTGAAGAGCATATGATATGACAAGTCATTTTTTCAAAGGAAGGGCTGCCAGACCCAGAGGTCAGCGCACAAAGGCATGAAATTGGTGGATGAAGAGTCCGCACATAAAAGACAAGTCAACTCCCGAAGGAAAGCTGTCAAGACCCGAGAGTCGATGCATAAAGTGTAAAGGTGTGTTGGTGAAATCCACACAAAAGGCATGTCGGCTCCTGAAGGAAGCCCGCCAAGACTCATCAGGACTCGAGGGTCAACGCATAAAGCGTAAAACAAGGTGGGTGGAAGGATACGAAAAAACATCAATTTCATATATAAAAATATGTTTACAAAACAAACGAAATAAATGACACAACTTATCTCACAATTCTTCCCAAACAAACTCTTAGAAGTTCTCTCCAAGCCTTTTTGTCTTTACAAGCACTCTCAATTCTCTCTTAGAAGTGTAATGAAGAAGGAATCTCTCATCTTCCCTCTCCTCTTACAATCCTTAAAGAAAATCTCTAAGCTCTTGACTTTCTCTTTCTCTCTTTAACTCTCCTTCTTCATGCCACAAACCTCTCGCCCCAAAACTCCTCTTCTTTCAAGCCCTAAACTTCCTTCTCTTTTATTAAAGGTTGCCTCCCTCCAAAAAGAATTCAAAATTTCTTCCAAAATTCTGTCCAAAAGTCAACTCTTTTGAATTCAAAAGACATGCCATTGATCCAAGAGACATCCCTTCATAAAAGAACCTTTCAAAGTGTTTAGATGCATTGAATTACTCCAAATGGTGTTTAGAACAAGTGTCTCTTTGAAAATTCATGCAAAATTCGTCTCAAACCGTCTTAATTCGCAAAAGTCGTCCATGACGCATCTGACACATCATGCGCCAACTCTCTGTCAAATTACACATCTAGCGCCAATCTGGCGCATCATGCGCCAGTTTGTTGAAGACCGCGCTATTTTGGTTTTTGGCGCATTTGGCGCCAATCTGACGCATCTAACGTCATTTCGACGCATCTGGCGCATCGCGCCAGAATTTGAAACTTCGTTGTTTTGGCTCCAAATTTTATCATTTTTGCTAATTTTGCTCCAAATGCCTAAAATGTATATACTTGCAACAAAAATATGAAATACTTTTCTTTAAAGTACAATATCACCAAAAATAAGCATAAAACATATGCTTAAAGAAACATATTATTTTGGTGTATCAACTAGCACATCCACCACACATGACAGTTGTGAATGCATTTATTCAAGAAAGATGAAGTTTTTATATTAGTTGGAGAGAAGCCGACGTTATGGCGAACTCCGACGATACTTCGACGAACATCTTCCAAGAGAAGATGAAGCTCTCCTCTAGCATAGGAGAGTGGACATCTCACCTCAAGCTCCTATTCAAGAAAACCTCCTCATGTTAAGTGATATGGTGGAGGAAATGAAAATGAAGAGGAAGAAGAAGAAAAGGAGAAAGAAGAAGAAAAGGAGAAAGAAGAGGAAGAATGAGGGAGGCAAACTCTCTTGGTGTTCTCCTCCCTTGAAACCTTCTTCAATGGCCTCTCCATGCTCCCTAAGAAGCTTCCTCTAAATCCTGTCTAGCTCTCTTCAAGAGCTCAACCTCAAACCCTAGCTGAAGGAGGAGCAGAGCGGGAGCCTCCCTATCGGGGGAATGTGAGCCAGCCAAAATGAGAGGGCAGGAATTAGGTTAAACCCCTCTCCCCTATGATAATGACCAAAATGCCCCCAAAATAGGCATTGGATTCTTCTAGTTGAGTGAAAAAGGAGAATTAGCCATCAACGTTTAAGGTTTTGAGGCTATCCAACGACTTACGAAGTCAAAATGGCATAAGAAATCGGTCTGAAATTGCACTTGGAAGCTGACCGGTGCTTAGGAATCACTCAAATTGGCGCCAAGGCCCCAACCAAGCATATTGGGGCATTGATGCCACTCAGGTGGAGCCCAGGCGCCAAGTTCTTGAGAGAACGGTGATCTTTGGCCTGTTTAGGGTCTTGGCATCCTGTTTCTTTGGCTCTTAGGGCCCGAATTTGTGTCAATTTCTTAAATCACGTGTTAGACCTCTAAAGGCCTGAGCTCGATGGTCCAGAAAGGTATTTTGGGATTGTGGACCCCTAGGGCCAGTCTATCCCTAAACTTGGTTGTCGCCTAGAGCGCCCGATAGAAGATTTTTTCGATCTGTAAGCTATGAGACTCCATGTGATTGAAATATAGTCTCATAAATTTAAATTTATGTATTTTGGTTGGTCATTTCCCAGAGAAATCGATGCCCACAACCGTCCTAAAGCACAACACGGGTAGGGTGTCCTAAACATTAATTTTCCCATAGCGCCTGTAGGTGGACTCTGTGACATGCTATGGTCGTGGGAGACTCCTGATGGACTTGTGGTGACTTCTAATAATTATATTAGCCACCAAACTCATCTCACATCTTGGATGGGCCTCTCAAAGGGAATCTTCTCAAGTAGGGCTGAATCGCCAGTAAACCTAGCTTATATGTCCCGAACAAGTGCCAAAATGTCTCGGGTGAGTGTCTTAAGTTACCATATGCTACAAATGAACCGTAGACCACCTTAAGCCTTGCAGGTGGACATCCTACACTTATGACATCAAAAATTGATGCCAACCGTTGTGTTTTGATTGCAATGTTATGATTTTAGGTGTGGAATTTGTAGCATTGAAAGATGTCTTAAATTTTTTTTTTTGATGGTATAGGTTTTTGACAGTTTTACGACTCCTTGCTTTTATGCCGATGGTTTTCCGACAGTATGCAGAACAAGCAACGTCAAGACAAAGTGTTGCACTTGTGCTACGGGCAAAATCGTTGATAAATTCACACAGTTAGTTGACAGTTGAGCGATATTATACCAATGGAACCGCGGCACTTTTCCGATAGTAGTGCAACGATGGATATTTGTGTCGCTTATATAACTAACAGTTAAAATACGATTAAATATGACATGTTTTTAGATATAGAGCGACAATTATCGAACGTCGGATACCCGTCGGTTAATATAAACCGTCACTAAATCCCTCGATAATTTCATTGCCGACAAGCTTTTTTGTTACGTCAACTTTGTTGTCGTTAAACCATCGGTAAATATATTTCTTACGATTTATCCGTTATCACCAATAATATTTGACCGTCGGTAATAAACTAAATTGATGTAGGGATAAGAACAAGAAGTTAATCACCAAACAAAGTCACATAATTGAACAAACTAGTAGGGTATACTTGAACCTCTGGGGGCACATATCATAGGTATCTCTCCTTGAGATTTGCTTATTCTCTACTTAGATGCCATGATTTTGAAAGGATGATAATCAATTATCAATATGAAGTTTAACTGATTTTCGCTATAATAACTTTAAGTTATATTGTCACACAACAAATTTTTACTAAAGTCCCATTTAATATTAGAGTAGGAAATTTGGTTACAATAATTATAATAATATATTGTTTGATAATGCATTTAAAATTTTTTATGCTTATCCAATATAATCTTATGGCATTAAAGGTAAAATATAGAATAAAATTTTAAAGTATTGTTAATCATATTAAATTAAAATAATATTTTGACATTCAAGCTCCCTTATCCCTTTAAAAGTATATAAAAGTAGATGATATCATCAAAATATAACAAACATGAAGGGGTTGGCCCACGAGCAAGAGCCTACAAGACACAAGCGAACAATCAATCTTGAGAAAAGTGAAGGGGGGAGGAATCTCCGGAGAAAACAAACAAAAGCAACTTAGCACGAAGAGAAGCTAAAACACCACCAATTTTAATAGAACAACTCACAATTACTTGCTCTCTTAGAGTTTCACCTTAGTAAAATCTCCTAAGTAAATATATTAAAGCTCTCAAGCGTTTGATAATTTTATTATTCTTTTAGTTTTTAAATTGTTATGTTATATTAAAAAAATAAGATTGTAGTTCATTATGATGAAATCATAATGAAATATTCAACAACTTCGAGAATATAATCATCAATTTGATGGATTTATATGAAGTCTTTTATAATTTTTTATTATTTTTCTTAATCTTATAATTTCTGTCTTTATTTGAATAGGTTTCACCTATTTTCCAACAAAATATTCTTTTTCTCTTTCGCTTTCTCTTTCTCTCTTTTGAGGATATTTAGTTCATCTTCACATTTAAAAAATATTCTTGCACGATTAGGGGTGGAAGCTCGTGTTCGGCTCGTTTATATTTCGATCTCAAAAAGTGTGTTCGTGTTTGACTCGTTTGCATAACGAGTCTAACTCAAGTTGTTTTCGAACAAAGAGTCGTTTTGACAACTCTAATCACGTAGTCATAAGATATTAAGGATTTGAACAAGATTTAAAATATTATTATTTATATTAAAACATTATTTGAATCTAATTTAATAATTTTTTCTAATATGGAGGAGCAATGGTGAATCTCTTAGTTAGAGTAATGTAAGATTAATCATGATTTGATTTTTTTAAAATATAATTTATTAATACATCATGTTAAGATGAAAGGTTTGTCCTGTACTTCAGCAGAAAATCTTACACAAGCTAGCGTACAGATCCAATAATAAATGAAAAAAAGAAGGAATTTAAGCATCTAATTTCATGTAGTTAGGAAATAAACAAAATGCGGTAATGTTAAATGATGAGTGGGGATCATTTGGTTTTATTTATTTTGCATGCTTGTGTTTGTTTTCATATATGACCCCGTTTGGAACAGCCGTACTGTTTGATAAATGCGTTCGGACTGAGTTTTAAAAACGGCATATTTTTTTGTATAATAAACGCGGCCGCGGGATCGACCCCGCGGCCCGCGTTCGCTTGCGGTTTTTACCCCGCTGCCCTCGTCTCTCTCGTGCTGTGTCTCAGCTGCTTCTCGCGATCCCTTCTCTCTCGCTACCAAAATTATTGACTTCGTGAATGAACCTTTGCGATACATAACTGGGATGGCAACTAAGGGATCGCGGCTTACAGAGACCACCGAAACTCCCATCTTTTTCATCCTTCCTGCACCGCTCCGACCAAAAACCATTGAAGAAGGTAATTACTTCTTTAATCTATTCCGGTGCTGAGGGATCCTCTTTCTGAATGCTTGTTCTTTACATTTTTTCGCTTCACTCTGCTTAATTTTACATTCTCCTTCAATAGGCTTTCTAATTAAGATGGTTCTTGCTGTGATTTGCACCTTAAGTGAAAAAGGAAGGAGCTTTTATGAAACTAGGAAAGCGTTGTGTATGAAGTGAAACCAAATTTCTTTTTTCTGTGTTTCATCTTAAAGGCGTATTATAGATGGGCTTTGAGCAAGGATTTTTCATCAAAATTGGAGTTAGAGCTGAAGCGATCAGCGACGTCGCTCACAGATTGATAAAACCTTCTAACTTCATCGTCTCCCAAAGGGTATCGGAACTCCTCCCATCATTTCGTGTATCTCGAAAAAATATGTTCTTTTCAAAATCCCATCTTTTAGCAGATTACTCTAACGCTGACGAGTTGACCTTCAACATGCTCTATTTCCTGTTGCTTCTCGGTTTTGAAATTTCTATAGTTATTAAGCTCATCTTGCAATATATTGCATCATTATCTGCACCTTTTAGAGCTTACTAGTTCTTTGGTCCTATTAGATTGATGACTTGCTCTAAGTGCTGAAACATGTGTTTTGATGCTCTATGTAGATAAAGTAATTGGGATGGCCAGGATGAACCAATTATGCAGCCATATTTGAACTGAAATCTTTTTTTGATTTTTTTTATATAAATTCAGTTTTTTATTAGTGAAAAATATTTCTGCTTCGTTGAGACATATTGTTAGTTTGTATACCCATGTGAGAACCAGCAGGTAGGTGTTCTGCAACTTGCACTTTGCACACCATGGAAATTCTATTTTGGAAGAAAGCTTAGGTCCTGCAACAAATTGGGGAGAGGAAGAATTTTTTTGTAAGTAGAAATAGATTCAAACAGGCATCCTGTAGGCTGTGTAGTTTTATATGTTCTTTTAAATTCTCCTTACATATTGAAAATTGAAGGAAATAATCATTCTGTAAATGGCTTTCTTGTGTTAGGGAACTGGAAATGAAAGCTATTTATGTGGTCTGGAAAGGCTAGCTTGAGTGAGTGAATGAATTATATCCATAGAGAAGTTTTAAAGCTGAAAAACAAAGTTATAGTGCTTATGAAAGTTGTTAAATAGAAGAAATTTTGTATGTTTTGTGTTAGGAATGGAGTTGTCAATGTTTAAAATAGCTTGGAGGATGCGACGATAGTGGTAGTAGAAAAATGAATTGACAGACACAAATTACATCGGTGTTGATGTAGATTAACACAATGGCACATGCTTGAAACATTAATCAATTGTAGAGGCAAATTAGGCACAAGATCATAATAATCAAGATTTATTATATGATCCATAATAGTTTTGGAAGTTCAAGCTCTTCAATTTCTTAATAAATCTTCTAGGTTAGGTTTTGACGGTATGGTTTTTATGATCCATAATAGTTTTGGAAGTTCAAGCTCTTCAATTTCTTAATAAGTCTTCTAGGTTAGGTTTTGACGGTATGGTTGGTCATTTTTAAAATTTTCTTAAGGATGAAGAAGCATAAATGTTCGAAATATTAGTTCAAAATTAACATAGGATTCAAATTTGTTTGAATCTGTTGAGGTATCAAAATATAAAAAGTTTATGGAATTTGGTGAAGTGTTGGGCACTTCAAGCACATGATTTGAAGTGTTTCATCTTTTTTTCTGTACTATTCTGTATTGGTTTTTTTCTTCTGTAGTATCGAATATATTGCTAAGACAGTTCTTGCTAAGACAGTTCTGTTACAAACAACGTTACCTAACAGGGGCATAATTGTCATTTTCCACAAACAGCTGTAAATCAGTTGTTTTCAAATAGCTGGCCTAAACAAACATACGACTTATCCGAATAAGCTGCTGAGCAATAACTTATCAGAATAAGCTGTTAATCTGGATAAGTTGGATAAGCTGCAGCAGCCCCAAACAGACCCATAATTTCATTCTCATATTTAAAACTTTAGGCATCAATTTCTACTAAAAATGTTGGAGCATTTGTTCGTCTGTAAAGTTTGTCAATTCATGCGATGGCAAACAGAAAATGTGTCGAATTCAGCTTTGTAATTTTTAATGTATGTTAACCTTGGTTCAAGTTTCCTTGTGATTTTTTCTCCCTAATTCATACAATTTTTAAGAAAACGTGAACTTCTAATGTAAACGAAAATCTTACTTTTTAAAGAAATCATTTCATTTATATTTTAGTAATATATATAATCTAAAGCTAAAATAAAGAAATTAATCATTGTCATGAGCAATTCTAAACTATTTACACTTTAAATTATATTCCCTTGTTTTCTGTTAAGGGAAACTTTCTTTTCTCTTAACCCTTTACTAAAAGCATATGAGACTATTTATGATATAGAACAGATCCGATAGGATCTCTTCTAATTAGGTTACCCAATATCAAACTAATTAACATACAACCATTATATTTAATGCTTTCCATAACACTCCCCTCAAGCTTCTTAATAAACAGTGATCATGCCTACCTTGTTACAAATATAAGTGACTTTAGCTCCATTAAAGTTTTTTGTGAAGATCTCCTATAGTTGTTCCCTAGTCTTTACATGAACTGTGGAAATAAAATTTTGTTAATTTTTTCACGAAAAAATGACCATCTATATCAATGTGCTTTGTTCATTCATGGAACACAAAAGGTTTAAACAATATGACTTTGCAGCTTGGTTATCACGCCACGACTGTTGGAGCTGTCATCTTTAAACCCATTTAAACAATATGACTTTGTAGCTTTGTTGCTAAGGACTATGCTAAAATTTATATAATTGACTATTTGCACATGTTCTCAATAGCTGAAAAGGTGTAGAGAAATATTCTTTGATATTCTTATAGTGTAAACCTCCCGTTTTGTGCCATGTATATCTGAAAAGGTGTAGATAAATATTCTTTGATATTGTCATTTCTCAGAATCTTAAAAAAATTGAATTGAATTTTAATTTTAGCACAAAAGGATTGAAAATATGATAGTGACTCAAAACGAAGTTTCATAAAGTTAAGTCTTACGAGAAAAAATCATTCACAAAACTGATAAAATATTGAAATCCATTCGACAAAACATGATAATGACCCCATACATCAGAATGAACCAATTCAAAATTATGACTAACTTATTATTATTTCTGGGAATAGAGACAAACGATAGTGTTTAGTAAATTGATATAAGTCACAATTTAAATATTATAATTGCTATACTAAGGGTATAACTTTTTAAGCTTTGGTAGTGATGGATGCCCTAATTGAATAAGATCCTGAAAAATGATAATGGTCAAGAAAGAATAAGATACGACAATTAAGTGCACATGTAATCTTGTTAACAAAGACAAGATTAAAAGAGAATTGAGGTAAACAAAGGTGGAAGTTGCAACAACTTGTTTTACTAGGCCCTTGTGGCTAGAATGCTGGTGAATTTTGATGTTTTTGTCATGCTGTAAAGCGATGTGGATTGGATCTCAATTGTCGAGATATTGGCAGAAATTTGAATTTGAAAACATTCATTTATATTATTCTTCTCTTCATATTTTTGGGCATAAATTTTTTAATGTTTCAACGCACATTCTAAGTTGAGGCTTACTAAATTTTGATAATTGACTCTTCCATCTGATGCTCAGATTAATCTTCCTACTTGTTTGGTGGAAGAGCTTCCATAATCTAATCATGACTTGATCTATAAATTTTGAGCCAAGTTGATTGATTGATATTCCTACTGTTGCTTGCCCCTTGGTATTAATTTCATCATCAGTTGTTGATATTACTACTTAGAATACTCAACAAGTTTTTAAAACACCACAATTTCATCCACTTTGTGAGCAGAATGAACCTTTACTATTCCAAAGTTTTGATGCTGATTAGAGCATTTAGAGTGTTGACTCCGTAACAGATAAAAGTTGTCATATTCTTTATATTAGAAGGGGTAGGAATCAGAAGAAGATTTATCATTTCTCACCAATATTCACTATGCTCCAAGCTAGGCGATCTAGATAATTGTATCTCATATTATACTGTTGCAAAATTTTTTTTTTACTCTTTGCGTTTTTTATTAAATGCCATTTGTTGTACTCTCTTTTTATCTAGTTTGTAAAAGTTGTTTATTTAAACAAGAATAATGAACGTGAACAATTATGAAATAAGTTTATGCTTGAGAGCAGTTACTAGCCATCAACCACATTTGGCACTTAGTTTAATTTTTAATGTTTTTTTAATGCTGATTTGATAGGTTATTTTGGAGCTCATTCTTCAATTCTTGTTTAAAAAGCTTGCAAATTTACTTTAATGTTCATGATTAATAATGTGGATAGACCTTGTGCAAAATGATTTGCTCAAAATAGATTTGACAAATGTAGAATGTTGGATTCCTAAGTTGCCCGCTAATAATTGGGATAGAGCTGATGGTGATGATGATATTCTACTTCTATTGCTTTAGAAATTGTTTATTAAATTGATTATATGAAACCATGACTGTGCAGATGGAAGAGTTCCAATTCCTCCAAGCAAGTATAGAAAGGTGAATTATCCTTGAGCTTATATTGAAACATACAATTCAGAAGTGTTTTTGTTTAAACCAAATCTGCTTAAATAAACTTGATCAAGATGTTTGGCTTCGTTTATGTATTAAAGAGAGAATGCAAGTTATTTTATAACATTTTGTCATATTTCTTTGACCCTTATAAGTGTTCATGAATTACTTTTCATTGGTACCTGAGAGATTATTTATGTACTTGTGAATTTGCCCATCACCTCCTGCCCTTCTCTTTTTCCCTCTTTTTATTCAGGGTCTTAATGGCTTATTGGTTTAGTTTTATGTAATGTCATTTGAGGCCTAGATAATGTGGAGTGATCATGGTCTGTAATAATGAATGTACTGCTTGACTATTTCTATCAATAGGGTTAAAGTAATATAAGTTCAACACTCTTTGATAATTTTGGCGAACTAGCTTAAAGACATGGTGTAGGTCAACTTTAATAAGTTAAGGTCTAGGTCCTAGAAAAAGTACCAATAGCTACTGTTGGAACCCATTATTCCAATTTTGAGTCCTTCATGCTATAAATTTCCGTAGCTGATGACCATAACCATTACACAGCTGCACGCTAAAATTAATGGTCTTAACTATGCACAGGACAGACTCCCCAATCACCGACACAATCCCATACCCATCTGCATTCCCTTTTGCATACCAATACTTTCTAACTTAATTGTATGCTGATAAATTTTACATCAAATTTTCCTTTAGATTCATCAACTACCCTTCAGCTTTGGATAATTGCTTGAGGATGCAAATGTGCTCAGAAAGAGTGCAAACCATACTTTTGCCATCAGTTTTCATATGTTATGTTCTTTAGTGAAATTGATGCAATGGTCATGGCTGGATAGTGCATAGAGAGATAAGGGAAATTATTGCCTAATGCCAATTTCTTACTTTTTTTATTCTAGGTAAAATATTTGGGTAGATATTACTTGATTCCTTAGGTTGTAGACCCTACTTTATGTTGTTTGACATTTTATAAGCCCTCAAGTTTGATCTCACAGATACATGAGTCTTGCATGATGGCCTTGTTATAATCAAAATGTCAGCTACGAAAAAAAAATGTTGATAAATGTTCTTATATTTTTCCTCTTTTCTTTCTTTAATGATTTTGATGCATAAATTTTTATTTTTAGGTGGCAACAGTGGTGTATAGCATGAGTTTGTTATAAGGTGGCCTTGGATATCCAACCTGGCAAATCCTACTAGTTGTTGAATCATTTCTGGCTGTTGGGTGGGTTGATTAATCACCATTGTAACCATGATATCAGGAGCAACCATGGGATTCATCTTGGTTAGGATTGTCACCCTTATAGGATCTTTACGTTGGTAGCCTTAGTGAGGCTTCCAACACTGAGGCAGAATTCAATTTCTATTGGAAAGCTTGAAGAACCCTATCATTATAATAGGACTAGGAAGTGTAGAAGAGGGGGTGAGTATTTAAGAAAGTAGGAGAAAAGTAATATTCTCTTATTTCTCCATGATCAAAGTTACAACTCTTCTCCTTATATAATAAGTAAAAGTTAGGGCAAGTTTAATTCCTACCATTACAACCTATCAAAGACGCAATAACCAACAATATGAATGAAAAACAACCTAATAAGAAAGGAATAAATGAGAATAGGTCTAAAAAAAAAGACTCAAAATTTCACACTACCCCTCAAGCTTGGTCTTAGATTTTGTAAAGAGACCCAACTTGGTATTCAAATCAAAAGTTATCTGGAGGTAGAGATTTAGTGAAGATATCAACAACTTGATTATGAGTTGAATTATAGATCAAGTGAATAATGCTTCCATTGATCTTCTTAATGATAAAACATCTCTCAATCTCAACGTGCTTGGTTCTGTTATGATGCACATGATTCTTTGATCTAGTGGAGCATCCAAGCCAATCACGGATGAGTATAAATCTGTCTAAAATGAAGTAAATGTGGAGCACACCAACAACCCCGAATCAATCCCAGCCAGATGTGCTTCAAGTTCCATGGTTTTGGGCACATCATATTAGATTTTCCACATTGGAGAATGAAATATTTCACTGAGCAGAGTGATGTAGAGGAGGCAGAGGGTGAAGACCCCGAGGAGGAAAATGGAGAGGAGTACCAGCTTGCAATCGACAAGGGAAAGATGCTAGTGATTCAAGCTGAACCCATGAGTGAGACTCCAACATGATTATCGTTGTTTCTTCTAGAAGGTAGTGAGTCTAAGGTAATTGACATTCATAAGGAGTTTGAGGATGTGGTGCCATCGATTATCTTGTTGCAAACATTGAGAGGAGCCCCAATAGGACTAACATTGGTTGTTTAAAAGGGAAGTGAGTCCTAGGAGCCAATATCAGACGCAATGTCATAACTCGGCTTGGGGCTTGAAGTTAACTAAGACGGGAAATGACGGTTGGAGGGGGGAAATCAATTTTCTACTAATCTATTTCTATCACAAGCATGTTACTATTCAAATAATACGTGAAAGAGACACTAAAAAAATAAAAATTAATAAGTAAAAATTGGTGCCTTACTAGTTGTTCTCACCTCTTGTATACATTTGCTCTTCTATTCATCTTGTTTAAATGTTAAAAATCTAAATATAATATAAAAACAACATAATCAAATCTAAAGATAACCCAAAAGTAACCACACTTCTTAACTACAGTATTCAAATGAAAAGAATTCAATATGCATGCATGCCTATAAGCAATTTTATAATAGGTTGACAATTCATATTTTTATAAGCAATTTGATATTTGCTAATGCATGTATTGATGACTTTTTCTGAATGAAAATGGTAATTAATAAGCATTTTCTTCAACTTTATACTTTACATACACAACTGTCTCTACTAGGATCGTCTTAATACAACCCAATATACCCTTAGCCGATATTGCCCCGTTGGCATAGCGGTTAGCGACCTACGCATTGCAATTATTTAGTGAAAAGGCCATTACCTGCCCCTCACCGATGTTATTTTGTCGGCACATCGATTAACAATGTAAATATCACAATTTTTTTGAGGAGGTAAGCTCTTATCCACTCACCCTGGTCGATATTATCGCGTCGGCAGAGCAGTTAATGAACTAACCATCATAATTGTCTGAGGTGGTATATAAATTCTATGCGTGCGGGTACACTTGCTTCCTCTGCTTGTGCCATTAAAGGGTGAAATTCTATTCGGAACATACATATACAAACATTCATATATAAAATTTCATTCATTATTTTGAGACCTCATCATGCAATTGCTAACATGCATACTTACTCTGCTGTGTAACTATTTAAAATGCATCTCTCATAACATTTATATATTTATCTCATATATATCTTTCATACCTGTCTATCTTACATATAATGCCTATCTTACATATAATGTCTTGAATTCGTGCCGAAATCCCTTACGAAAACTCGCAAGCTATGTTTAACACTTCCGACGCTAATTCGGCGCCTCCGACAACTACTAGAACCAAATAATGCTTGGAAAACGAGGCAAATCTCAAAATTGAAACAAGAGGAAAGAAATGAATGTCTAAAATAGCGTGAAATAGGGTTTCATACCTTAATGTTTCATCTCGATGCCTTAAAATGTCATATACAGCTCTGTGTGGGCTGCTCGATTGATGCAGCTCCAATAGCCGAGCGCTACTCTCACGGGAAGGAGAAATCGGGGGGAGAGGGGAAATGACATTTGACACTCTGTAGCTTACCAGGTAGCCGCTCGTCCTTATTGTTTGCGTCTACTACAGTGTCTCGAGCAAAAGCTTGCAAAAACTCCTCTGCTGAGTGAAACCGATAAGGATGGAGAGCCTGCGAACAAAACCAAGAGGGAGGGAGAGGAGTATCGAGAGAGTGGAGCAGAAATTTCGAGAGCTTTGGATGGTTCGACGCTTCCCAGGCTAAACATCGTGTGGTTTAAGTCGGTGTTTATAGTAAATGTACTGAAGTTTAGAAAATAATTAGGTTTAATCAGTTTAATTAATTTATAAATTCTAATTTTTACCTCTTTTAATTCGTTCATAATTTATATATAGCATTATATATCAAAATTGATCGATTTTTTGTGTAAAATTTTATAAAATTATTTTGATTGAAACCTGAAGGATTCGAAAATTGGGATATATTTTTAGTTGCCGAAATTTTTATTTAATGTCTAAAAAATTTTGGTTATTGCACACAAAGCAGTCCCTACTAAGTATATTTCAGGATTTTTGGACATATAATCTACCTCCTAAGTTGCCATGGCTGAGGGAGGTCCAACATGTCCTCACTTTAGATAGAGCAGAGGAGTCTCTGAGCCATTTCTGGAAAACTATTTGGAATAAGCTGAGTGATGAATACCAGTTCAATTTAACAGCTCACTTGGGGACATATGACCATATATGAGCGACGAACAATTTTGAAAGTCACCTTAGGTGTTTTGTGGGAAATAACAACCAATAGTGGGATTCGAGTCTTTACAGAGAAGAAGAAGCTTCTCCTAGCCTAGGGGAATGATGCAAAGCGTTGGTGCAACATTCACATAAAGTAGAATCCGGTGTTTTCCGTGGGATTGCGAGAAATACGTGACCACGATAGAGGACAGAGCTATTTTTGCATTTTTTTTCTTTCCTGTTTTGATTTCTTTTCTATTTCTATTTAGGTTATTTTCTGTGAAGAGACTATTTATATCTTCTATATTCTTATTTTTTTCAGCTTACTCTTTGTTTTGAGTTTAGGGAGATTGTAATCTCTATTTTCTACCTTAAGGAGTACTGTATCCTTTTATTTTGCTAGGGGGGTACCTGTATCTTACTTAAGAATGGGTGGAGAAACCTCCTCACCGCTTGAACGTCACCGATTCAGAGTTTGCTTTGTTGTTTTCAACCGAAATGCTTATCACCTTCTCAATGCATTCGACCCCACATATTTTCGTTATGTTGCTTTTCCGCAACTACTAAACTGCAAAATCTGCTTTTCAAATACCTTTTAGAAGCCCTAAAATGATATCATGAACTCTCATGAATAGAGATATTATTGGCTTTGGCCTAATGATTCCACAATTTTGTCTCACTGGTGTAACTTCCCAGAGGTCACCCACGCTGAGAGTGCTGTCATACGAGCATGGTTAAAATTGGAGTTTCTGATAAAATTTCAACCATGACAACAAAAGGCGCTTCAATGTTCAACAGTTCCCCTTAATTCTACTTAAGGGGTTTCTCATCTTGTTCATGGGTCAATTCATTAGTCATAGTTTTTCAACTAGGGCAACTTCATGTTGGACTGTAACATTCGTTTTTTTATTTTATTTTTTATTCTTGTCTTTGCTGTTGAAGGTTGTCTGCTTTTGGAAGTAAAGTTCGTGGAGGCTAGCGTAGTTTATGTTTTTCTATCTACTGCTATGGTTTTCACATTCTATTATTTACCTATTATTATGGTAGATTTCTTATTTTAGTGGGCATTGTTTGGGCATTTCTATTTGCTATACTTGTAGATTTTATTTTGTTTTTGGGAAAGATATCATGCAATTATTTTAATTATTAAGCTTGGATAAGTATGAGTTTGCTTGTTATTTAGAATCAGGTTTGCAAATCTTGTAAACCATATTTGCTAACCCTCGAATGACGAGTTTATACGTAAATATTTTGAGGAATGTCATTTGATATTTTTGATTGAATAACAAGCTCTTCTAATTTTAATTTTGTGTTTGCATGTTGGATGTATGAGTCACTCTAATGCAATAAAATGTGACTTCTAATTCTGGTGAAGGCTATCTTTTCATGTTAGCATGAGGCCTGTGTTTCTTACTCTAACAAACTCTTTATTAATATAATTTATCCTAAATATCATGCTATGACTCTTTATTTTGTTTAAATTTTGCATGGCTAGAATATTGTGGTGATTAAAGTACAATTTCTTGTTGATTTTGCATGGTTCAAAATTTTATTTGATTTCTTCAAATTTATTCAATCTTCAAATTTCTTGTGTTTGCATGGTTCCAATCTCAATTTATTTCAAGTTTATATATTAAGAGAGAAAGATTGAATCTAATTAGTGGTCTTTGATCTTAATTTTATTCTTATGATCCGCATTTATTGCAACATTTTAATTACTGGAACCCTATACCCTAAATCATTTTGCATAAACGCTAGTTCAACCGGATTGCTTGGTTTTGAAAGTTATGTTGACCATGTGAAACTTTGCTTATGAGACTGACCTTTAGCTGGCCAGCTTACGTTAATTTTTAAGGCTAAAGGATCCTTATGTAGACCTGTGCTGCATCTTGGGGCCATTTAAAATCATTAATGATGCCATTTTGATTAAAAGATTTTATATCAAGTCAAAAGTTAAATTATGTGCGTTAAATTAATGAAAAATTTAACATCATTTGAAGAAGAAAATAAAAAAGAGAATTTTTGCAAATATACTTATGATTTAACCTTGGAGGCCAATCTGTTTATTAGAGGAGCAGCGAGGTCATAATGGCAGGTTTTTAAAAATTTGAATCTTTATAAAGCATAATTTATATAACAATGAGAGATGAGTGACATTTATGCAAAATGTTTTTATTTTTTCTCATCTAATTTGCTGGTATGGTATTTAGGTTGCATTTGCTTTATTTTGGATGACATGTGATTTCATTTCTCTCTCTACACCAAGCTCTTTTATTCTTGTAAGTATCTCATCTACCTTTTTTCTGTGTGGGGCTTCAATCAGCATGAGCGAAACTGTTATTTGTGTGGTTCCCCAGATCACTTGATTAGAGAGTGTCCTCATGCCAAAACTGGTAAAGCACTGTCAGACTTTCATTTAGGATTATATGCCATGCAAAGTTTTTAATGTTTGGAATGCTCTGTATTCATTTGTTTAGGAAATGTTGTTTGTTCCGGGGGCATTCCACGCTACCGAGAAGGCTATTGGCATGGGGCCTCTTTGTCAAATGTTAGGCCTTATGCAAATATATTTGGCGTCCCTCCTATAATGCATTTTGATCCAATGATGTTTCAGGCCCCGGCTTTTGCCATTTCATCATGCATGCCACCCATGTATGGTGGTCTGGCAGCTCCCTAGTGTGCTCTCCAGTTCTACATTTTTTCATCACTATTTTTTGTTTCTGATGCTCTGTATCTTGGAAATTTTGGACATCACGTTTTTGTTTTTGATATTTGCAAAATTCATTTTTCAGTGGATTCATGAGAACAGGGGCTGTCCTATATGTCATGATGCCTGGAGCAGAGCCTAGAATTCATGCTGCTGAAACAATGAATAAACAAAATGGTGAAGGGAAACACTATTATGGATTTCGAGAGAGGTAACTCCGGCTAGTTTACTCTATTTTTTTTCTCATCCTTATTCAATACACACACACACCTATATATGAGAATGCTTAGGTGAATGAATGGCTTTAAACTTAGAGACAAAATGCAAAACAAATATATCTGCGAATGGGTTGGTGTAGCTCCAGTGACAGACAACATTAGAGAGAGTTGTCTTAGATGGTTCAAACACAACATTAAACGTTGACCATCTAGTGATCTAGTTAGTAGAGTAGATGTTGTATGTGTGTGCGCGCTTGGCTAAATTCCGATATTAATTTAAAGTTGGAGATTCTACTCCATAAGTTCCATGGCACCTGGCCTAGTGCAACTTTATGACTGTCAAGGCTACCATGCTGTTCATGTCTATTGAAGGTCTGATTTTATCACATTCTTTTACCTGTATGGATGTTTTTTTTTTCAGCTGCGTGTGATTTATCATTAAATGTGTGCAGCTATCAATTTATGCTGTGTTAAAGTAGTTAAGTTGTCTTTGATCATGTACGGGGAGAAGCTGCAATCTTCGAACTATGTTTTTTTCTTGATCCGTATTGTTTAGAGTGCTAGCTAGCATCACATACTAATGCTATTAGACCATGTCCTTTAAAACGATGACCTAAGATTCAAATTTCTATTGTTTCGGAAAATGGTAAAAAAACCTTATTTTTTATGTTTGAGAAATCAAAATTGTTGGATAAATTGTGCTTCAAGTTAAAAAGACTAAAAAATAAAGACTTTATTTTTGGTTGTTAGGATTTTTTTTTTTAATTCTTTTGATTTTTTAACTTCTCTTCGAGACTGTTTTGATATATCTTTTATTTTATTAAGTGCACCAAATGCGAGATATTAATCACAAGAATATCAACAAAAATGATGTTTTAAAATAATTAATAATATTGTACAAGCTTTAATCGTAATTGTCTCTATATGCATTATTCAAACTCGTATTTTATTAGCCATCAGTTGCCCTAATCCATTCTCAAATCAAATCATGTAATTTAAAATAATTACTTTATCTAATTTTAGGCATGTAGTGGATACCCATCAAATGGCTTTTACATAATACTATAAATTGAGATTGGACAATAAACATTTTTAAACTAAAAATATTATTCATTAACATATATATAATAATAGCATTGATAGTCTATAATAGAGCACACTAAAGTAAATGCCATTCATCAGTAAATTAGGTTTTAGATATTTTACTCTCAAGGTCATTTAATATTATTTTATAGGTTTTACATATAATATTTGTAAATAATATAAAATTGTTCTATATATTCATGAAATATTAAACCAGGTTTGGTTGTCAGGTATATCATAGGTTAACACAAATCACTATTCAATTCACCATAATTATGAATACATAAAATATCAAACCAGAATAACTATCTTATCACATCAAATCATTAAATAACCAGTTGGGTACAGTCAAGTTGGTACTATGTATGTAAGACAAAACTATCATCCTTACACACATACTTGACTTGTTTCAGATTAGCAGAGATGCTGAAGTTGACTTTGAGGTTATCCAAACGATGTAAATATAGAAATGTTATCCGTATTAGGTTGCCTAGAGTGGCGACCATATGACCCCCACAAGATCAATTTGTGGAAGCTATTGAAGGGATTTTCCTATTTCAGTTTTATTTTTTTTGTTTTGTATCTTATTATATTGTATGTCTTTTTTTATTGTTTGTTTTGTAATTAGTAGGTTGTATTAGCGTTTATTTTATTTTTACCTAGATATTCCCTATATAATGAGCGGAAATGTTGTAATTTGAATATGATGGACTACGAGAAATTAGTTTCTCCACCTTTCTACATGATATTAAAGTCCTAATTTGAACAAACAAGAGATAACAACGTTCGCCCTTCTATTTCTCGCAATAGAAGTCTTTAGTTCTCTCTTGTATGCATGAACAACGCTCTCGTCTCACAGTGCTTTAGGGGTTGTGGTTCTCTTGCCTCTTGCAACTCCCGTAATATTCAAATAGTCCGGTTCTTAGGCAAGTGGCCCAGACGATCTCCTCACAATCAATGATCTTTCCCCCGCTCTTAATCTCCCAGTTTCTCGCCTCTTCTGTTCAATCGGTTCAGGAAAGACAGATCACAGGATCGTGATGCATAGAGACCTCTTCGTTTCGCTCTTCTCTCGTATTTATGTGTCACAAGCTCCGTTTTAATAGAATAATCCCTGCAGTCGCTGAAATCTCTTCAGCCATCGTGGACCCTCTTTTTATAACAATCAAAATTTGGAAAATCAGGTAAAGTTTGACAAACTTTAACGTGCCTCAAATTTCTCATCCTTAGAATTCAATCAAATCATTTTGATAAAATTCTATGCTTCGAACAGTTTGAGAGATAAAATTTTGAAGTTATAACTATAATTTCCTTAATGTACCTTTATTGTTTTTCTAATCCCTTCCCAAATCCCGTCTCTCAACTGTTCACAGCTGATTCCCCACTCGTGCATGCAGTGGTTAATTGAGATAGAACGGCTGTGATCCTCTGGATTTTTCTTAAGTGCTAAACCCTTCTCCCTCCCTCTCACTTATTCGTTTGGAGGATTCCACAAGCTTCTGTATGAAGGTACGCTTGGGCCATTGTAGCAAGGGGTGCGAACTGAGCGACACTAAGGAAGCCACAATTCGCGGTAAGGGCTTCCGAGGAGATATTGGTGAATGCAAAACCATTTTTGCACTATTTTAGGCATTCCTTTCCTTTCTCATACTTGCATTTTGATGTTTGCCTCGATATTATGCATTTTTTCATTTTTGGTAGCCGTAGCAATTGTCAAAATTGTGTCGAAAGTTTCAAAAGTGTCGAACTTGATTTGAGAGCTTTCGTAAGGGTTTTAGCACGAAATTAGCGAAGGGAAAGGGAGGATTGAGGTGGTAGGAAGAAGGGGGAGAAGTTTAGGCGGATCAGAAAAATGTTGGGTTATGCTGAGAAGCCTGTTCGAGATGTGTTGACATTTAAGGCATGTTTTGGGTTATGAACTAATTTTCATGAATTTCTACGATGTTTATGATTTTCAGGTTGTTTATAGGAGGTGGAGAGCTTGAAACGGGCGTATAGGAACTAGTCGTAGGGTTGCTTCAGGTGAAATAATCTTGTGCTAACTTAAGAACAATAATCTTATATAAGTTTTTGTATGTTTTTTTCTTTGAAACAGATGCTTTTAATATATATATATATATATATATTGTGAATGATACCTGCATTGAATCTATGAATGCAAGCTAATTTCTTTCTATGATACATGTGATGTTATTATGCTATGATCATGTTATAATACATACAACTATGCTTATGAAAGTAATTGCTTGGAGATATTCATTTACTATGATTCATGTATATGATATATGAAATTCCTATGAATGTTTGTTATAACTATTATGCTTAAAAATATCACAGGGAATGTTATGGGTATATTTTTATATAAGTGCTTATACGTGCGCTATCCAGAATGTGCTATTCTTGAGTTCTGGTGTTCAAATGACGAAAAAACTCTTGAAATCATTGTAATCAGATGGTGATAAAACATATGAAACTATTGATATCAGGGGGGCTATTGATAACTGCTATATTAGATGAGTGGGGGACTAACCTTTATTAATAGTTAATATGATATTTGGGCTTGAGCAACGACCTATGATGTGACAAGACATGAAATATTTGAGGCCTATACATTTACAAGTGACCCTGCTATGATATGATGGTATTGGTATGATGACATTGTTATGATTACATTACTATGAACATTCTTACGATTACATGCTTAAGATTATACATATTTACACAACAGTCTTGGTTTCTACACTACCTGCTTTCTTTTCATGTTCTATATGAGTCTAACATGTAGCGAATTGTGTGTAGACATGTACAGTTCATTTAAGCATTCACGTTATTTATTTTTCTTGTATAAAATTTTAATTTAGCATTGATTATTTCACTGAGCTCGTTCTTGCTTAATCTATATTGCTGCCTTTCAGGAAGGGGCAAGAGGACCGTAACGAGTTGCCAAGTGTGATTTGTTCAATTTTTGCACTTATATTTTTAGCGATTTGTACAACTTTTGGGTGCATATTTTTATTATGTTGGATCGATTAGCTCTGTATAGATATATTTTTTGACGATATGATTTTTCATTATTCTGAGTATGAATATGAATAAATTATAAAATGCTATATTATCACATATGTTTGCAGCAATTTTGTCAGACTAGTTCATCACCTATTGAGTCCTGATTCTGCAAGTCAGGACGAGTGTTGGTGAGAATTTAGTTTGGACAAATTGTCCGCCTCATTTGCACCTTAGCCGACCTTTAAAAGGGGGCTGGTTGGGGTGTGATAAAAAGTTGTATCATAGCAAAGTTAGTAGATGAAGAGAACGATGAAAGTTTGTTGGATTTAGAAGAAATAAGAATGTGATTAAATAGGAATTGATGTATACAGAGTTATAGTTGAATTTGGGGTGTGTATCCCATACCACTTAATATTATTAATGAACAATATTATTATTATATGATAAATTGGCCGTAACGATTTCAAAATGATTTCAAATCAAGTTTCCATCTCAAATTCTGTCTTTTTCTCTTTCATAAGGGTTTGGGCGCACTTTAACTTGATATATCTTCACATGGAGCTTGTTTTGATCAAAATCACTTACACTACCAAATTTCTTACAATTTTCTCTATCCAATGAGCCCAAGTCAAAATTTTGACTTTAACTACCTTGTAACCACCTTATAATCAACTTTTAACCACTTTAAATGCCCATAACGTGTTTTAAAATGGTTTGAACCATTGGATTCCTTATTTCATCCTCTTTAAATTGATCTTTACTTTGATTTTTTCATAACCACCCTAACTACCTTAAAAAAAAACCAAAATACCCCTTTCTTTTTGAGAAATTCTCTTCATGTCTTTTAATTTAAGCCCTTCATTCTTTTTTTAACTTCATCCAACCACTCTTCTTTTGCAACCTCATCAATTCACCACATCCTCCCTCATTTGGCCACCTCATCTATTCGCCCCCAACCCTCTATCTTCTCCATGTCATTAAATATTCTCCCTTAACTTCCTCCTTTCATCTTAGTCTTCCATTCCCGCCGCTCAACACATAATCACCCCTCTAACTCCACTAAAATCGGGACCTCCACTCTCTTTCCCCCATTCTCTCTCATTCGAAATTCTTTCCCTCTCTACTCCAAATTGAGCCCTCTCCTCTTCCCCTTCCTCTTTCCATAACCCAACAGGGACCTCATTCTCTCTTTTCTCCATTCCAAAATCGAGAGGAACTCCAAGGAAAGGAAGATGAAAACAAGAGGAAAATAAGAAAAATAAAGGAAGTTCCTAAAATAAAAGCAAGGAAGAACACCAAGATCCAACAAAGGAAGATATAACATTACTTTTCCCTCTCCCAATTTGAAATTTTACTTTGTAAGTCAATGATTCTTCATATCTTTCATGTTATTGCATATTTAGTTTTAAAATTCACCATATAATTTAGTGTTTCTTCATGTATTTCATATTATTGCATGTTTAATTTTGACATTCACTATGTAATTTAGTGGTTCTTCATGTCTTTCATGTTATTGAATGTCCAATTTCATAATTCACCACATAATTTAGTAGTTTTTCATATCTTTCATATTATTTCTTGTTTAAATTCATTTTCTACCTTGAATTTTGTTTCTTTTTTGTTGCATTTGTATGTTCTACCATGTTATGTTGTCTTTTATATGTTAAACCATAACGCTTTCACCCCCTTTGTCTTATATTTTGTATATCTTGTCTTTTACATGTTAACTCATAGGGTTTTGTTTTATTTTTTCCTTGTATTATGTAATTAGCATTTTCCCCTCTTTTTTTCCATGTTAAACCCTAAAATGACAAATGAGTAGATGTATAGTTAATCATGCTTATTGAAACTTGTGGAATTATGAATGTGACAATCATGTGTATGTTTTGCATGTGAGTGTGTGTATATGTCTATGTTTGGCATGTGACAGCTTGCATAAATTAAAAAAAAAAAGCTCATGTAACTTGCATGAAAATCCAACTACTTAAACATTAAAACATACATACATTCACACACATGCATGCATTTTGATGCCAAAACATACATTCATACACATATACGCACATACACAAATTCTCATGCAAAACATGCACATGCTAATCACATTCATATTTTCTCATATTTCCGCAAGCATGATTAACTACACATCTACTCACTTGCCCTCTTACATATGTGTCACATTACATTATTTACATTGGTCACTTTGCACATTTAAACATGTTACATCACCACACAGACATTTACACACACTCACACAACTTTTCAGTTCCACACTTTTATTCATACACACACAAACATTTACACATATTTACTCACACACACATAAATATTCATGTTTTACCCTCACTCTTTTATTTAATATTTTAATATTTTTTTATTAAAAATTTGGGTAAGATAGTTTAGGCTAGGATTTATGTGGGTTCAGGTGTGTTTGGGTTCAGGTTGATATGTTTTAGTGTGTTTAGGTTCGGGTAGGTGGGTTTGGGTTTGTCTGGGTCTTGGGTAGGCTAGTTTTGACGAGTTCGGGTTAATTTAGGTCTCAAGTAGGCTAGTTTAAGTGGGTTTAATAAGTTAAATATGTTAGTTAATGAGTTAATAGGATGATGAACCTGTTGACGTTTTTGTTTGGGTAAAATTGTGTTAATGAGTCTAGTGAATGTGTTAATTAATAAGTTAATATGTTTAGTGTGTTAGTAGTAGGTTCATAGGTTAATTAATGGGTTAATATTGGACTTGAGTAGGTATAGGTTAGATGAGTTTGAAGGCTTGGAGTTTTGGTTTTAGATGGGATTGGTAGATTAATTTTTGGCTTGATGCATTTTGAGGATAAAAGGTTTTGGTCAAGGTAAAAAATGGAGGGGAAAATGCCAATTATATAATATAAGGTAAAATAAAGTAAAGCTCTATGATTTGACATGTAAAAGATGAGATATATTAAATACAAGACAACAAGAACGAAAGTCCTATGGTTTAACATGTAAAAGACAACATATCATGGTAGAATATACAAGGCAATAAAAAAGAAACATAATTCATGGTGGAAAATGAAGTTAAACATGTAATAATATGAAAGACATGAAGAACCACCTAATCATCTTGTGAATTTTAAAGTTGGACATGCAATAACATGAATGAAATGAAGAACCACTAAATCACATAGTAAATTTTAAAATTAAACATGTAATAACATGAAAGACATGAAAAATCACTAAATTATATTGTGAATTTTAAAATTAAACACGTAATAACATGGAAGATATGAAGAATCATTGAATTACATAGTGAAATTTCAAATTGGGAGAGGGAAGAACAATGTTATACATTCTTTTGTTGGATCTTGGTGTTATTCCTTGCTTTGATTTGAGGATCTTTATTGCTTTTCTTTGTTTCCCCCTTGCTTTCCTCTTGATTCCCTTGGAGTTCCTCTTAGTTTTGGAACGAAGAAAAGGGAGAATGAAGTCCCAGTTTGGTGAGGGAAAGGGAAGGGGAGAGGGCTCAGTTTGTAGTTGAGAGGGAGAGAATTTCGAAATGAGAGAGAATGGAGGGAAAGAAAGGGGGTCACTGTTTTAGCGAAGTTAGTGGGGTGGTTATGTGGTGAGGTGGAGGACTGGAAGGCTAAAATGAAGGGAGGAAGTTAAGGAAGGGAAGAGGGAGGATATTAATGACATGGAGAGAGAGATGGATGGGGTCAGATAGATAAGGTGGCCAAATGAGGATGAAACAAAAATTATCATAGTGGATAAGTAATTTGGTTACAAGGTAATCATAATAAAAAAAAGAGATATTTTGATAATTTATCGATGTAGTTAGTGTAGTTATGGATAAATTATCATTTGAAATAGGATGAATTACAAAATTTAATGGTTCAAAAAAAAAAGGTGTCTAGCTCAAGTTGTGAGCTTTTATAGTGGTTGGGTTGTTAAAATTTGGTTACAAGGTGATTATGGTTTAAATTTTGGCTTACTCTCATTGGATAGAGAAAATTGCAAGAAAATTGGTGGTGCAAGTGATTCTGATTAAGACAAACTATGTGAAGATATCAAGTTACATTGGGCCAAAATCCTTTGGAGAGAGAAAATGATGGATTTTGTGTTGAAGTTTTCAATTAAATTTATTAGACCAAATTGTGTACTTTTTAATTTATAACAATTTTACCTGAAGTCTAAACTTGATCTGAGGTCATTTTGAGTTAGTTATGACCAGAGGTCATCTTGAGTTAGTTATGAACAAATTATCCTTTTATTATTGAAATTATTATTTTTTCTCTCTACACTATTGTTGGCTTAACGACCCTCCAAATAGAGTCGGATTTAGGTCTGAAGGGGCTTATTTAAAATGTTCGATGATATGGACGCAATGATGAAGTCTATTTTGAAAAATAATAACTCGTTAAATTTTTTTTTTATGTGAGACTATTTTTATGCATGAAAATGCTAATTGCATAATTTTACGTAAAAACGATATCCGTTGACTACCAAATTAGTTTGCACACTCATATGTGAGAATGAAGATTATGCAACTTATGGAATGCCATTTGGATTATCGAATTGTTTTATGGAGAGAAAGATGATTTTAGGGTTAATGAGATAGTGCTATTTATGTAAGAAAATTGAACTTGATTATTTTACGTAAAACTTATTTCAAAACAATCGTCGAACTTGTTTGTGTGGTCTTTATATGTGATAATATGTCTCATGTAACTTTCAAAATGCAATTTGGAATCCAACAATTATCTCGGCAGTGAAAACGAAAATCTTAGGGTTTTGTTTAATTAAGGATGATTTTAGGGTTATCTTTAGGGTTTTATTAATATTGGTTATATTTGAAGTTTATTTTTTTAAATTTAGATTTTTTTTTAAGTTAAATTTCAATTTTATTTAGGGTTTGCTCAAGGCTTGGCTTAAGTAAAATTCAGTTAAGTGTAAGCCAGGAAAATGGGGTTGATAAATAATTAGATCATCGATAATTCTACTGTTATTTTATAAACAATTACAAACTCTTCATATGAGGTCTTAATGGTGTGCTGTTGTGGATGGTAAAAATTATGATAAATATATTTTTTTCCTGTTATTGTTCTTTTATTATACTTGATATGAATTTGGTCATTAAGAAGGCCCCATTGTAATAAACATAAAATAGTTAAAATGTATAACATTTTGAATTGAAATACAAAATATCTTGTGGACTCCATTGAATTGAGATCAAATGAATGACCTTGATGGGCGTTATGACAACTCTGATACCATAATTTATTGGGAAGATTGTAGGTTAAAAAGAACTTTGTTTTTATTTATCATGGATTATGCCATATGTGTGGATGTGGATGAAGGATATAAATGGAGACTCTGAGATAATATGTTGGAGTGTGGTCATTTGTTCTAGTTCAAATTTTTTTCAAATCTCGGAGATCTGAAGGTAAGGCAGTACTACCAAATTTGTTAAGTTCTTATTAGATTGATGCGTTTGTTGTAGAATGATCTATGCCTCTTTAAGGTTTCATTCTCATTGACTGAGCTTTCAAATTTTGAATTTTTTCTATAATGAAATACTGGCGAATAGTCAGTTTCTGCTTATTTGTTTAGTCCTATCATGATAGACAATATTTTTTATAATACTTTTGATAGTCTAATTGCCATGTTATATTTTTAAGGGATATTTTACTTGATGGTTTAGTTCTTATAATCTTTTCAACTATCTTTTTTTTGTTATCAAGTGCCACAGCCTTATATGTAGCTCGAAAATTATGTTGTGATACCGCAAACTATTTCCCGCTTTCTCAATTTAATTAGTCTTCCTCATATAGGAGTACAATAGTTAAAGGTAGATTTTCTATCTAATTTGTCTCCAACCAAATGAATGTTTATAAAATTTTTTATTTTCTTCTGGATGAATTTTTAGATAATCATTTTTTTTTTGTTTTTTTGAACTCAAGTTGAGATACATTAGAATGCCATTAATAACTTCTATATGGTTTTTAGTAGTTTTGTTCATATATTGACCTTCAACCCTAACATGGAATCCCATATCAAGTCAAATGAGAGTGGAATTAATGCATTGGTATCTACCATTATCAACTAGCGTGTTGTTAGCGATGAATTCAACTTGTTTAGTTAGGTCTATTGGCGATTCCGTATGCTGGCATCCAGATATTTTTGTTTTGTGTAGATCCAGCGTACACTTTTATCAGTGAATAACACTTTTACTTTGATTAGCCATTTCCATCTCAATAAAGTATTTTAGATTTTCTTAATTTTTTTGTCTGAATATCTATTTATAGAAATCCTTTGAATGTATACGCTTACTCCTGAAAATTCAATTGAGAAGAGCGGAGAGTAGAGTGTTATAAAATTTATGATCGAATTTCATTCCCTATGTGTGAAAAAAAAGACAAGTGCATAAATGTGTGGAGAAATAATTTTCTAGGTATTAAATAAATTTGAAAATCAATTGATAATTTAGTAGTCTATAAATAATTATATGATAAAAATAGAAAGATATAATTTTTTGTTTTCATTTGGGTGAATATTTAGTTAATCGGTTTTTTTTTTTACCTCAACTTGAGATACAATAGAATGTCGTTGATAGCTTCTATATGGTCTTTAGTAGGTTTGTTCATATATTGACCTTCAACCCTAACGTGGAATCCCTTATCAAGTCAAATTGCAGGGTTAATGCATCGATACATACCATTATCAACGAGTGTGTTGTTAGCGATGATCCCAACTTGTATAGTTGGGTCTATTGGTGCTTCCATATGTTGACACTAATTTTTGTTTTGTGGAGATCTAGAGTACACTTTCATTGGAAAATGATACAAACTTTGATTAGCCATTTCCATCCCAGTAAAGTATTTTAGATTTTCTTAAATTTTGTCTTAAATTCTCCTTTTAGAAATCCTTTGAATATATAAACTTACTCTTGAAAATTTGAATGAGAAGAGCGGAGTTTAGAAAATGTTATAAAATTTATGATCAAATTTCATTCCTTTTGTGTTAAAAAAAGACAAGTGCATAAATGTGTGGAGAAATAATTATCTAGGAAATAAATAAATTTGAAAATAAATTGGTAATTCTGAAATCTATAAATAATTATATGGTAAAAATAGAAAGCTTTAGTATGGATTGCTAGATATATGGATTTTTTTGTTGGAAGAATGTTGCCCATGGATTGAATTTTACTTTTAACACTTGCCCTCAAGTCAGGTTTTATTTGTTCATCATGCCTAGCTTGTTTATGAGATTATCAAAGTTCATTATGGGTAAAGTGTTGGTAGGATATCTGTAATTTGAGAGTTTCACAAAACAAATTTAGTTGAGCTAGTCTGTTTTGAATTTTTTTATAATGAAATAGTGGTCAAAACTCAGTCTATGTCAAAACTCAGTCTATGTTTTTTTGTTTAGTCCTATCATGATAGATAATATTTTTTAAAATACTTGTGATAGTCTAATTGTCATTTTATATTTTTAAGAAAATATTTACTTGATGGTTTAGGGCTTATAATCTGATACGATCCGATGTCAAAATTGACACACTTTTTTACAAAAACTGTGGTAAACACATTTTATTTCCCGAACACCAAATCAAAGCAATACAACACTAATAAATCACACAAGTACAAAATATAAATGCCTACAATTTGAGAGGTATGCAATCTCTCCCAATTCCTCCAATTCGAGAGGTAGGAGATCAGGTAGGAGATCTCTCCCAAACCCTAAATTTAGGATACAAGACTCAATCTTATGCATAAACCTAACGCTAAATATAATAAATCAATTTATACCCAACACTAGTAATAATAAAATATTAAATTTCGTTTTAACATATAAAAGATAAAATTGCCTTTAGGCTAGACATCAGCGTAACATACTCCCCCCAAAAGACACCTTGTCGTCATTGTGGGAAAAGTGATAGTGTTCCTCCACCACAATTTTCTCTATTTGTCATCCTCTTTCTCCTCGCCATGCTTTATGAGAACTTAAAAATTTTTGGATCTTTGCAATAGTGTCTTGGGGTAAACTTCTCATTACAACGAAAACTTAACTTCCTGTGGCTCACTTGTCTTAAATGTCTGTCTTTGTAAAGTGTTTTGAGTGTTATTCTCGGTCGTTGCCCATTATTCCTTTTTCATGCAACTTCCCATTGGACTTTTGCTATTTGAGTTCTTGGTACTATCATGGTTGCAACAGTTTGGTATGATGCTTCATCTGTGTTGCTCCTGCTGACTTTCTCCATTTTGTCTTGCCCTTCACCATCTGGGTTTAGTCTTCCCCAATCCTCGCGATCTCAATAGTCAGAGTGCTATTCGTTTGTCCGGCTTGGTCCATCTCCAATCCTTCTTTAGATATCCCCCTCAGTCGTCTCGATATAAACTCAAATCTCTCTATACTTCACGTCAGTCCCTTTCCGAGTCAATGCAAAGAATTGCTCGTGTAGGTTTCCTTATCGAATTTCTCGGAAATGATTCAATAAGCAAACTTTAAAGCCCTATGAGCAGATTGGATATCTACCCTCCCTCTACTGAAACCATATTAGGCCTTTCCTCTCCAAACATAACACTGTCGCCATGAGCTTCTCCTCCGCATTTAGCCCATTCACCATAAAATATCACTTCACCCAGTACACCCACTCATGTGCATCTTCTCCCTCGAAGATAGATATCTTCAACTTTCTAACCCTAGCATCTCCACCCCAATTTCCTCTCCCTCTGTTGTTTCCCCATCGTGTATCGAAACTCCCTGCTTTGATTTTATCTATATCTCATCATTGTTCCTCTCATTTTGTTCCTCATGCTCCTCCACACCCTTTGCATAACCTCTTCATGTTTTGGCTAAACTGTCTCTATTAGAAATCTCTAATCCATCCCCAATCGGGTGCCCTAGGATTGGGTTGTTGATGGGGTATGCTTTCTTGCTCATGTTCCTCCTATTTGATCTCTTTCTCTTTCTATTTAGCAAATGCTTTTTCAGTCAACCCTTGGTTAGGTTTTGCAAGCTGAATTGTCGACGAGATCTTGTATTCCATCAATAAGCTTCCTCAACTTCTCCTCCAAGCTCTCGAATTAACCATCAAATTGGTTTCCATAGAGAAAAACCTTCATTTTATGGTGGAGAACCTTTTCTATTTGATTTAACTCACATGCTTCTCTATATTCTCCTCCAAAGCATCTACTTTCTTGACCACCATTATTCCCCGAAAAATTTATGATCATAAAAGATGGAATTTCTGTGCACTAAAGTGTCATCAATGATTCCAAATAATCTAATTCACTTCTGCACAACAAGAAAGCGCAAGATAGTAAGCCGTTGTCGATCTGATGTGATTTGAGGCTAGTTATCGACAACCAACTTGGAACAAAAAAAAATATGGGAGTTTTAGTGCTCTGTATATTGAAATTTTATCGGATCTTTCGCAAGCTCAAATAGTGGAAGTAGCACGTGATCCCGTCATTATGATTTGTGGCGGCTGTGTGTGATTTCTTTTGCGGGCACCCTACTAGTTCGTATCGCATCTGTTGTGAGGTTCGCGAACCCGTGGCTCTGTCCCAGCTAGCTTGATCGTGCCTGTGCTGCTAGGGCGCAACAAGAGGAGGGGAAATGTGGGAGTTTAAGGTCATTGTATGCCGTGCAAAGAGTTGTGCGTTTGATCCTTCTATACCAGAGAACTAGACGCCACGATTTGTCCGCAACCTTGTTGTAGCCGCAATACGCGATATGCTTCAGCTGCCATTGATTTATTCTTTTGTAGATTCAATTCCCAGAATTTTTGTGCTCTGATGCCAATTTGATACGATCCGATGTTAAAATCGGCATGCTTTTCTCCAAAATATTGGGCAAACACAAATTTTTTTCCCCGAACATCAATTTAAAGCAATAAAATACTAATAACTCACAAGTGCTCACAATTTAAAAGGTAGAAAAACTCTCCTAAACCCTAAACCTAGGATACAAAATTCAATCTCATGCATAAACCTAACTCTAAACATAATAAACATATTTATACCCAATAATAAAAATAATAGATTAAATTTCTCTTAGGCTAGACACCGGCGTAACATAATATTTGCAACTATTTTCTTTTGTTATCAAGTGCCCCAACCTTATATGTAGCTTGAGCATTATGTTGTGATACCTCAAACTATTACTTACTTTCTGCATGTATTTAGTCTTCCTCATACCAGAGTACAATAGTTAAAGGTAGATTTTCTTTCTAATGTCTCCAACCAAATGAATGTTAATGAACATTTTTATTTTCTTTATGGATGAATGTTTAGGTGATCAAAAATTTTTTTTTGTACTCAACTTGAGATACATTAGAATGCCTTTAATAGCTTTTATATGGCCTTTAGAAGGTTTTTTCTTATATTGATCTTCAACCCTAACATGGAATCTCATATCAAGTCAAATGAGAGTGTGGTTGATGTGTTTATTCCTACAATTATCAATGAGTGTGTTGTTAGCAGTGATCCTAATTTGTATATTTTGGTCTATTGGTGATTCCATATTCTGTCATCTAGATATTTTTTGTTTTGTGGAGATCGAGAGTGTACACTTTCATTGGTAAATAACATTAAATTACTTTGATTAGGCCTTTTTCGTCCCAAAAAGTATTTTAGATTCTCTTAAATTTTTTATCTCTAATTCTCTTGCTAGAAATTCTTTGAATGTATATTCTTACTCTTGTTGACCTCATTTTTAGTGAGGTCTTAGTCTCCTAATCTTAGAACCTAGGATCTAGCTTTAGGAGTTCTTATTGACTATCCTAGCGGACCAGCAATGGAACCCACCTCCCGTAGAACTTCAAGCCACTTCTTGACTCATTTTTGTGAAGAACTTGCATGAGTGGTTCTAAGCACTCAACTTCTAGTTGCAAGGGCTAAGGATCAACATGTAGAGGGCCCGAAATTGAGTTCCTATAGGATCAACAGCCTTAGGTGAACCCTTTGTGACTCGATTACTCGCGAACGCCGCTTTTCATGCACTCCCTGCACCACACACGATTTTGGCTTAAATCGACTCGCCCGTCGGCGAACTCGTCCGGACGACCCCGGATGACGAAACGGACCGCGTCGACGCGTCCGAAACGTCGACTTTAGCTAGAAAAGACACCCATATTGCTAGGGTTACACGCGCACACATATGGCACAAAAATCGATGCATGATTTTTTTTATTTTGCGGGGCGCGGGCCCGGGCTCAACCCAGGTTCAACTCGGGTTTGATTCGTGCTGGACTCGGGCTGACCAAGGGTTAAACAGTTTGAATTTTAATTTTTTTTTTTTT
>NEWO01000272.1:185322-196900 GCA_003013225.1 Phalaenopsis aphrodite
CTTGGCACAAGGCAATTGACTTCACAACTATCAACCACTAAACTCCCTAAGCATGAAAACAACTCAATTACATTGGCTTGGCCCCCTTGGCCACCTCCTTGGCCTATAAAATGACCACCCTCACGAAAAAAAAGAGTGCACAAAAACTAAAGGGAAACTCAGCTAAATTGTTTCCAAGCCTTCCTACAACTTCACTCAGCAAATTCCCAACATCCTTGGCCACTCCCTTACACTACAAAACCTTAATTTCACTGCACAAAATTAGGCTTTTTCTAGCCTAGAAATTTAACTTCAACAAAAATCCAAATCAACTATCCCAAAATCTTCCCCACATTGCAATACTAGTTTCCTCATCAAAATTCACCTTCCCCGCAGTCTCTAACCTAACCCTAGTTCATACTTTAACCTATTCTCAGAGGAAGCTAGCACTTGGAGGAGGTTACGGGGACTCAGGCGAAGCTTCTACAACAACGTAATTGAGGCCTCACCTCTTGGGCTAATGTAAAATTTCAAAACTCTATTTTTTGTCTCGATTTGGATCTTTGTGAAGAAGATGAATATTCCATGTCCAACTAGCCATATAAATGTGTTCTCCTCGCTTAGATGAAGATGTAGGATCAAATCACAGTCAATTTAGTTAAGTGTAGAGTGAGATCTTAGAATTTTAGTGTGAACGATTCTAAGCTGAGGGCTCATTTAGGGATGGTAACTAGATGTCATCCATTTTCTCATGTTTTAAATCAATGGTGGAGATCAAGCTATATGAATGAACGAAGCATAAATCGTGGGTTGAGATGGCAATGATGTTGAAAATGTAGCAAATGGCGGAGTGACGAGTGGCTTGCCAGATCTGACAAGGATGAGGTGGCACTGACGTGGTTAAGTTAGAAGATCGGGATTTTTTAATTTAATTATTTCCAAAAAATTAAATACAACTTTCAAAAATCATATCTTGGTATAGAAAAATTTGAAAAAAAATAAAAAAATACCCTTGTACTTAGAGAACATAGGAGAATATTATGAACAAAACATTGAAAATATTTATTTAAAAGTTTATTTTAAAATAATTTAAAACCATTGAGTATAATTAAATCATTAAATTTTAACTGTTGCTCATTTTGACTTGAAATTTTATGAGCTTGTTTCTCATGTGATTAGGGTGGTCTTCTGATTTTTCCAAAGTCAGAGGACACATGTAACCTCAAGACCTTAATTTTCTAGTGTATTTACTTCCATTCACTTAAAATATTCATGAAAAATAAAATAAACAATAGAAAAATACAAAATCAATTTTGATAGGTTCTCCAAGGTCAAAGGTATCAAAGAAAAATGAAAATTTTTTTTAATTTGAAAAATATTTTCTATTTATTTTCTTTCAAAAATTATTTAAAAATTATGAAAAAATAAAATATATTTCAAATAATCACATAAATTATTCTAATTAGTCCTCTGACCTCTAGGAACATTTCAAAATTTTCTTAAGGTAGAAGACATGTTTTGAAAGGTTAAATCAATTAACATTGAAAATTCACAATTAGGGGTTTAATTAATTACAAAAATTAAACAAATATTAGAAAAATATAATTTCTCTATGGTGTCTTAATTGGCACATGAATAATTGATCAATAAACTTTCATGATCATTTGAATGTGAAAGTTATGGGGGCAGAACCCCTAAGGGCACTTTGGGAATTTTATCTTCCAACCCTAATTAATCTTTAGAATAAGTTAGAGTGGAGGGTGGAGGGCATTAAATCACGATGATTGATTCTTTGAAATGAGTGAAACCTAAGGGTAACTGGGTAGCAACGCATTCACAATAATTTCTACAAATGGATAAAATTGTAATTACTTGATTTTTTATGAATTGGAAGAAATAAAAGTTTAGAAGATCCATGAGTGAGGGGTTTGGGTTAGGAAGTTTATAATTCATTAATTTAAAACATCAACTAATGGAGAAACAAAATTCAATTCTTTCCAATCAAGATCAAGCACTATTACAAAATTTTCCAAAATTACAAGTTTTTCCCTAGGCCTTAAGAGCTTAGTAGTGAATTAGGTTTGGTCTAATATCACTTGAGGAGAAACTAAGAAAAATAGATAAATAAATGTGAAACATTCGAAAACAATATAAGCTCAAACCCAATTAAGGGGTGAAAGTGTAAAATTCCTCAAACTTTATAAACATATCCCCAAGGGGAGTCTATTCACATAGCTCTCAATTAAGTATTGGAGTCAACCATTTGCCCATACTCATAGGTCAATTAATACATAAACCACTCAACACAATTTAAAATATAATAATTCAATATAGGATGATTAATTCAACAAGATAGTAAGACCAAAATGAACTCGAAATAACCCAAGAGATTCCAAGGTTGTATAGGGTCACTCTTTGGACACCCTTGCATGATTTTGAATATTTCATAGGACATTTGAGCATACAACAATTTGTTGAAGAAAATCACCCTCAACCATAAGGATACACCAAGATATGATTCAAGACTCTTTTAATTAAATCACATAAATGAAAATTCTTGTTAGAACTTCACATACAGTAAAACTCAGTGCTTTGGGATCTGAGCTTGAACATTAAACCAGATCCTTTTGACAATTGTGGATATTTAAAATGACCAAATCTGGATCATCAGACTGGTGTAAGTTGGAGGCCTTAATGGTAAAAGCAATGATGAGAAGCAGCTACGTATGTAAGGAGTATTACAATCTATAGTATGTAAGCCGACTAAAAAAATTAAATAACTATCTTCATTTTTATAATAAGTTCAGAATCAAGGTTATGGAGTTACAGACAATACCATAATAGATCTTACTTGGGGGGTCTATTCCTTGATTACATGGTCTATATTTAATGTGAATGGGTACATATTTCCTGTGAGTTCCTATTTTAAAGGAAAGAAGATTTGTTATATGGTGTATGTATTAATAAAAATACCCATTTGAAAAGTGAGATAAACTATTATGAGATTCTTTGAGAAGTTGCATAATTATAGTATTTGAGCTCTGTTGAATATTATATATTTCTTTTAAACCGTGGCTAATTTGATTTTGTTCATAATCATGGTATAAGAAAAATAAACCCATGTGATATTACTATACTTAAAATGAATCAAAGATATGATAAATTTGATCCATTTTCTAGCAATTCAAACCTTTAAGGTATATTTCTTTAGATACCCTGGTAGAGCGTGAGACAAACTTGACTGTATAGTGATTTTGATCTCTTTTTTTGGTTAATCCTTTTCTTGGCTTATATTTTAGTTGAATTTCACTTGAGCTAAATCTTGAGAAAACCCTAATTTATTAAAAATAAAATTAAACTTAATAAAAACTGAAATTAACAAAAAAAAACTACAACATAACCCATTTTAATCAAAACTTAAAGTTGGCCTAAAATTTAGCTTAATCAACAACACTATGTGATTATGTTATATTACTCAATACTTCATTTTGAAAGTTGCATGATATTTAGTCACATTTAAAAACCATTCAAATAAATTTAACAATTGTTTGAGATAATTTTTATGTAAAATTCATTAATTTAACTTTCCATGCATGAGTAGCGTTTTCTCACTAACCATAATATTATCGTTTTCTCCACAGGCTAGTCCAATGATTCAAATTATCTTTCGCAAGTTGTCTAATATTTATAGTCATATATAAGGAGTATAAAAAGTAGTTTGGTAGTATTGGACATCACCTTTATGTAAGATTGTGCACTTAGGATTTTCATGCATGAGAAATGATCTTGCATAAAAAAATTTTGAAGAGTCATTATTTTTTAACACGAACTTTACCATTGCCTTTCTAACATTGAAATCTTCTAAATGACCCTCTATACACCTAAATCCATTTTTTTTGGAGGCCCTTCTAGTTGACAATAATTTGGACAGAAAAAAATAATAATTTTGATAATAAAGAGGGTAATTTGGCCAAACTTATTTCAAAATGACCTCAAAATAAGTTCAGACATCAGCTAAAAGTGTTATAAATTTAAAAATACATAATTTGGTCTAATAAAATATAGCAAAAAAAAAACACAAACTCAAGATCCATAAATTTTCTCTCTTGGGCTTTAGGCCCACTTTGACCCTTGAAATGGAGCTTGTTCTGATCAAAACCACTTGTACTACAAAATTCCTTCTATTTTTCTCTACCCAATGACCCCAAGTCAAAATTTTGGCCATAACTACCTTGTAACCACTTTTACAATTAAATTGCTCTTAACTTGTGCTAGACGCTTTCTTTTTAAATATGGTTTGGACTATTTAATTATTTGTGTTTTTCTCATCAAAATGAGGTCCATTTGTATTTTACCATAATTATCTTAACTACCTTACAAATGACCTAAATAACCTTCTAATTTTGAAAAATTCCCTCCATTTCCTTTTAAATCCAACCCTCGAATCCACTCCTTCACTCCCTCCATCGGACCCCTGTATCTCATTGATCCCAATGAAAGTTACCTTCCCCGACAACAGAGCCAAAAACTTGATCCCGATGAAAATATAGTTGTGTAAAATTTATAAAGCTGACTCTGCTTTGCAATGGTGTCAAAAACTTGATGTGGTATTTTATGAATAATAATGTTAAGCACTTAAGTTGGGATTCTACGCAAGTATAAGTATCGTTATCAAATAATATAAGACTTTCTTTTTAAGTCCTAAATATCAATCCCACATGGAAGGTTTAAATTTGAAATGATAAATTAACTAGGAAATTTACAGAAATCAAACGAAGTTACTGTCACTAATTTTGAAAGTTTAATATATGATCAAAGCTAACTTATTTACCACTAGCAGAAGTTAAAAGCAGGTTTTAAAATTAATAACTACTAAAATATGTTTATGTGATGAAGTTTTCTAATGTGAAAAAACATATTTCCCACTACAATGAGTTTTTGGTGAAATGAGATGAGATAGATGGTTTAAATATGTATTATGTCAAATAGGAGCAATTTTAATTCTCTACCTTCATTCTGTGTTATAGAAAATCATTGGTTAATCTTATGTTTAGTCCCTAAATTTGTGGCTAGGCTAGGAGGATACTGGCTCCCACTCCAGAGCTCCCACTTCCCTTCATCTGAAGGCTAATTCTTGCTTTAGTTTTTAAACACTAAGATTGAATTGGAGATTTTTAGGCTGTCACCTTAGAGATATCCAATTCTACACCCAACAAAGTATATTTCTCTATTTATTTGTACTTAATTCCATGAACGAAATACTTCTTCATACACTTAACTGTGATTCTCACTCTGTTGTAGAACTCATTCTCAATTTCCTGGACCATATGTTTCACAAAGTATTTTAGCAATTCAATTGATCAGATCGAAAAGTAAATGAAGAGCGGAGTTGAAAAAACATCACAATTTATTTTAGATTTTAACATTGGCACATCCACATTGTCTGTTCATTTCACCATTTCTCAGAGTAGAGGGAAAGATAAATGAATCTACTCAGACTTCATGAGAAAGATACAACAAAACACAAATTTTATATATAAAAGAAAGTTCATACAACAATAATAAACAAACAACACCTATCTAAAACTCTTTCTCAAAGAAAATCCCTTATAGCCTTTGTTAGGAAATGTAGGAAGAAGAAATCTCTCACTTCTATTCCTCTCCAACACTTCTTAGAGAAAAATTCACACTTAAACTCACCACAAAAACTCAAATATATAAAAACAATAACTAATTTATGGTGTGAATGTAGGTGTGTGAAGAGGAAATTGAAAATGAGTGAAAGAAGTTGAACATGGTGCGAAGGGGGGGTTTCTGATCAAATTTTGACCCTAAATAGAGCCTAGGTCTGTTCTCCAATAGGCACATCCAACAACTCTTCAAAAAGCGTCAAAATTCGTCAAACCTTTTAGAAATAGGGCTTCCACCAACATTGGCGCCATCGATGCCCATCCCAGCGCCATAGGCCCATAATTAAATCTCAAGTTTTTTTTCAAATGGCGCCGTCGGCTCCCATTCTGGCACCATCGACGCTGAACAAATTTTGAGCTTCCCCATTTTTGCTCCAAATTTCATCATTTTTGCTTCCTTTTTTCTTTCTTTTTGCTCAAAGTCCTCAAAATCAACAACCTGCAATAAAACATAGAAAATAACTTCCATTAAAGTGTAATATCACAAAAAATGAGTATAAAATATGGGTCTAAAAATACATACCATACTCCTATAGCTCCTACCATACTACAACTTCCATCCTCCTACTACCCCCTGCGGCTCCCACCAGATTGCCACCTCCCTCTAACCCTTACCCTATTTCTTTAGTCCCCACTAGACATCCACCTCTGTTGTCACTTGAGGCACCCATCCAATCCCACCAAGACCGTTATGGACACCTTAGAATGAATGTATATTAATTCAATTGGAGATAAGTAAATTTAATCATACATACTAATAAAAAAATTACCTCTCTATTATTCAAAGTTTTTTTTTTTTTAGATTTTATCCATCCAGGCAACACTTCCATAGGCTCAGAGAGATCATTACGAGCNAATATGGTTTGGACTATTTAATTATTTGTGTTTTTCTCATCAAAATGAGGTCCATTTGTATTTTACCATAATTATCTTAACTACCTTACAAATGACCTAAATAACCTTCTAATTTTGAAAAATTTCCTCCATTTCCTTTTAAATCCAACCCTCGAAAACACTTCCTAACTCCCTCCATCGGACCCCTGTACCTCATTGATCCCGATGAAAGTTACCTTCCCCGACAACAGAGCCAAAAACTTGATCCCGATGAAAATATAGTGTGTAAAATTTATAAAGCTGACTCTGCTTTGCAATGGTGCCAAAAACTTGATGTGGTAGTTTATGAATAATAACGTTAAACACTTAAGTTGGGATTCTACGCAAATATACGTATCATTATCAAATAATATAAGACTTTGTTCTTAAGTCCTAAATATCGATCCCACAGGAAATGTTTAAATTTGAAATGATAAATTAACTGGGAAATTTACTGAAATCAAACAAAATTACTATCACTAATTTTGAAAGTTTAAGATATTATCAAAGCTAACTTATTTACCAATAGCAGAAGTTAAAAGCAGGTTTTAAAATTAATAACTACTAAACTATGTTTATGTGATGAAGTTTTCTAATGTGAAAAAACATATTTCCCACTACAATGAGTTTTTGGTGAAATGAGATGAGATAGATGGTTTAAATATGTATTGTGTCAAATAAGAGCAATTTTAATTCTCTACCTTGATTCTGTGTTATAGAAAATCATTGGCTAATCTTAAGTTTAGTCCCTAAATCTGTGGTTAAGCTAGGAGGATACTGGCTCCCACTTCAGAGTTCCCACTTCCCTTCACCTGAAGGCTAACTCTCGCTTTAGTTTTTAAACACTAAGATCGAATTAGAGATTTTTAGGCTGTCACCTTAGAAATCTCCAATTCTACACCCAACAAAGTATATTTCCCTATTTATTTGCACATAATCCCATGAACGAAATACTCCTTCATAGACTTAACTGTGATTCTCACTCTGTTGTAGAACTCATACTCAATTTCTTGGATCATATGTTTCACAAAATATTTTAACAATTCAATTGGTCAGATCGAAAAGTAAATGAAGAGCGGAGTTGAAAAAACATCACAATTGATTTTAGATTTTAACATTGACACATCCACATTGTCTCTTCATTTCACCATATCTCAGAGTAAGGGGAAAGATAAATGAATCTACTTAGACTTCATGAGAAAGATACAACAAAACACAAATTTTATATATAAAAGAAAGTTCATATAACAATAATAAACAAACAACACATATCTAAAACACTTTCTCAAAGAAAATCCTTTATATCCTATGTTAGGAAATGTAGGAAGAAAAAATCTCTCACTTCTATCCAACACTTCTTAAAGAAAAATTTGCACTTAAACTCACCACAAAAACTCAAATATATAACAAAATAACTAACTAATGGTGTAGAATGTAGGTGTGTGACGAGGAAAATTGAAAACGAGTGAAATAAGTTGAAAATGATGCATGGGGGGGGAGTTCTGATCAAATTTTGACCCTAAATAGAGCTTAGGTCGGTTCTCCAATAGGCACTTCCAACAACTCTTCAAAAAGCGTCAAAATTTGTTGAATCTTTTAGAAACAGGGCTTCCACCAACATTGGCATCGTCGATGCCCATCCTGGCGCCGTCGGCGCCATAGGCCCATAATTAAATCCCAAGTTTTTTTTCAAATGGCGCCTTCAACGCCCATTTTGGCACCGTCAGCGCTGAACAAATTTTGAACTTCCCCTTTTTTCCTCCAAATTTCATTCTTTTTGCTTTCTTTTTGTTCAAAGTTCTTAAAATCAACAACCTACAATAGAACGTAGAAAATAACTTCCATTAAAGTGCAATATCACAAAAAATGAGTATAAAATATGGTTCTAAAAATGCATATATTTTTGGTGTATCACTCATCAATCACTCCCGTAATTTTCATTGGCCCACCTCATCACATAGTCACCCTCACTCTCCCTTAACTCCCTCCAAAAAATTATGACTCTCGCCATACCTCTATCATTCCATCCTCTCCCTCCTCTCACCCAAACCCTCCTTCTCTCCCTCTCCTCTCCTCCTCCTCTCCTACTCCTCTATCAAATCGAGCCCTTCCTCCACTTTTAACTTCTCATTTCGCTCATTATACTCAAAAAACAAGGCCAAAACTAAGGAACTATGAAGGATATCTCATTCAAGGAAGGAAGAGCAACCAAAGCAAAGAAGAACATCAACATAAGGAAGGTAATTTTGCACACTTGTTATCGCCAATTTGTGCATGAAATGAACTATAAAAATTATTTTCTTTTCATTCCAATTTTGTTTTGCATGAAAAAATCATTGAATTTTTCTACTTATGTTCTTAGTCTTGTTTTGCATGAAGCAAACTATGGAAACTTTTTTCTTTTCTTTCGAACTTTTTTTTGCATGAAGTAAACCATGGAAATTGCTTTCATTTCTTTTTGATCTACTTTGCATGTTGGGGTTTTTGTTCCCCTTATCTTGTATTATGTATTGACTATCTCTTACCCTCTTTATTTTCATCACATATGAGCCCTAGCTTATTAAACTCAACCTAATTGAGACTCCAAGACCACAAACCTCTTTAACTTGAGACCTTAACCCCTTAAATTGCCCTAACTCAAGACCTCAAGCCCACAATCCTCCCTAACTTGATACCTTAACCCCTTAAATAAGCATAATCTGAGACCCTAACAACTATTCTCACCGTACCTGAGACCTAAACTCACCTAGACACCTTAAAAGAGACCCTAACTCATTTAACCCGCCCTAATCGAGCCACCTAGCCGTCAACTCACCTATCCGGCCTAAAATACTCAATCTAAGCCCACACACTGATCTATGTACACTTAAGTCAACCTAATCTTAACCTAATTAAACCCATATCCAAAAATTAAAAAAAACGTGAGAAAGAGATGGAGAAAGGAGAAGCGTGTATAAGTCCAAATATGTTTGTGCTTGTTAAAATGTGCAAGTGTGTGTGTGTAAGTGTTATGTTAAAGTGTGTGTGTGATATGTTGATATATGTTAAAGTGTGTATGTTAATATGTAGAAGTATGTGTGTTAGTATATGAAAGTGTTATTCTGTAAATGTAAGTGTGTGTGAATGTTGTGGCGTATGTGCTAATAGGATAACAAGTTAATGTCGGTGTAGGTTAATGTGTTAAGGTGTTAGTATGTTAAATGTATGTGTTAATGTCTTTAGTGTTTAGATTAAATATATAAGAAAGGGAAAGAGAGAGAGAGAGAGAGAGAGAGAGAGAGAGATAGTGTGTGTGTGTGTGTAAAGTATGTGTGATAAGGTGTAAGTTAATAAGCATACACGTATTTTTGTTCATGAACATGTGTCTGTAGGTGTTTAAGTGAATGTGTGTGCACAAAGGTAAATAACCTTTTGCATTAATTTCATGCAAGTGCATGTGTTTATTTTATGCAAAACCTATGCTATGTTTATTTATGTTTATGTTAACCCATGCTAATTTATGTTCCATGTGAGAATGTGCTTCATCCATGTGTTAACCTATGTTTCATGCTGGAAAAAGAAATCCATGTTATATTATGTCTTATGTTAACTAATCCATGCAAAAACCCTTAGCTAGCCTATGCTTTATATATCCATGCAAGTTTGGATGATAGTTATATATCCAAGCAAGTTGGGATAATTTTAATTATCCATGCAAGTTGGGTTGATCATTAACTTTTGTAAGCAAGTTGAGATGATCTTTATGTATCCATGCAAGTTGGATGAGTTTTATTTAGCCTAAATATACAAGTTGGGTGATTTCATGTTGCGAGTTATAACTCCATGTTATACTTGGAATAATATAGGATATGTGGTTGATGTTACTTATAAGAGAAATTATTCAATTTCTTAGATTAAGAGAAAGATTCTTTTTAAGCTTATGTGCAAAAATTCCTAAAAGAGAAAATATCTTTAATAAAATAAATTAAATCTGCTTTAAATGTGATTTCTATAAAATGAAAAGAATAATGATTGTTTACAAATCTCAGTCACACATTTCTATATCAACAAAATGTGCTAGAAAATAGTAAATTTCAAAATATGTGAAGGTTCAAGCTCAAGTGGCACTCCTTTAAAAGAACCATTTAAGGAAAATCCCTACTAAATTTTGAAGAATATTTCTTAAAATCAAAATTAAAACCACATTTAAAAGTAACAAAAAATTTATCTTTTAAAGAATTAATTAAAACCAACTCTTTTTCAAAATAGAACTTTAACAACCTCTTTTAAGAATCAAAATTTAAATTATTTTTACTAGAAGTAAAAATTAATAAGCTTAAAATCCTCAATAATAATTTTAAAACCCTTAAAAAATAATGAAATTAGTGATAATCTTTTAATAAACTAAAAACTAAAACCTATTTCCAAAGCTAAAGCCTTTTAACAATCTTCAACTTAAAATTTTCATTAAAACCTTTTAATAAACCTTAACCTAAAATCTTTTATAAATGAAAACCTTTTGACAAACCTTTAATTAAAATCTTTTAGCAAACTTAAAGCTTAAGAGCTTCAATAAAACTTAAAACATTTTTCATAGCTCCATTAAAACCTCTTCGTACCAAAATAAACCTGAACTTATAATGAACCAAACTTAAATATAAAACTATTTTTCAAAAAAAAATTTAAAAAAAAATTAAAAGAAATCCAACCAATCAAAAGTGATTTTTTTTAAATCAAAACCAATCTCTCTCTTGAGCTCATTAATTAAAATACAAACTTACGTAAGCTTTGTATGAATCTTTTGCATATCTTAGTGTTGACCTCACTTTTGGTTGAGGTCTAGAAATTTCTTTAGTAGCTTAGGTCTAGCCATAGGACTTTCCTATTGACTAGTCTTAGAAAACTAGAAAAGGTACCCTCACCATTAGAAACTCAAAACTCTTCTCTTTACTCAACTTGAAGTTCCACATATTGGTCCTAACCTCTAGCACTTAGTAGGTAAGATCATTATGAGGGAACTCAAGGAGAGTTCCTATAGGGCTACTTGACCTTAGGAT
>NEWO01000272.1:203683-220424 GCA_003013225.1 Phalaenopsis aphrodite
TATATATATATATATATATATATATATATACATACATACATACATACATACATACATACATACATACATACATACATACATACATACATACATATGTATGTATGTATGTATGTATATTTGCATGTGTGCGTGCGACAGTGTGGCTATTTCTTAAAAAGCCCATGTTACTAGCTTATACGACAAAAGACTAAAATATTAAATAATTAAGCTAATGGATGAAACTTTGACACATTGATCAACAAAAGATATCTTTTTTATACAATCATGAAAGCTTTAACTTTTCTTGGGGTCAAGCCCTCTATTTTTTTATCCATCAATACACGGCCCGAGCAATTCCCACGTTGGTTTCTTCCATTTGGCATGAGGTAATTGATGATAGAAGTAATAAATGAGGAAAAATGGTTTATTTAAAAGCATAGTAAAATAAAATGATGAAATCTAACTAAAAAAAAAAATGAAGCATTAAGTATTCATAAACTAAATAATAGAATCACAAAAAAACCTTTTTTTAATCTTTAAGTTTAACTTTCAAATCATTTTTGAAAAAAAAAATGATATATATTATAAGCACACACATACTTTACCTTAAGTACACTAAACATCATAATTTACTACAATCTCTCTCTAATTAAATTTATATGAAGATTCTCTCTCTATTGCTTTCTCTTTCTAGTTTTTGTGTGATTTCTAAGGTAAGGAGGCACACGAGGGCAAATGATTGGTGCATGACCTACACCATAGTGAACCCTAAAACATCTAATTTCATCAAGCAATAACTATATTCCAAGTGTGTGGTGACTAGTCAAAGGCACTAATAATTTAAATTACTTAACCCCACGCCCTAACATAGAATAATATAAAGTAATAGCAAATTGGAAAGTAAAGGAAGAATAGGTAATATCCAAAACATCATTGGCAAATGTAAAGTAGAATAAATTGATCTTGTAGTGATATGATTTTGATTTAAGATCAACTAAAAAATATTTAGTTTGATTCTAAGCTGAGATAAAGTTAGCTTTAAGCTGGCTTGATTTAGTGCTCATTCATTTTGTTCTTTTCGCTTTTTTTTATTTATATCATCTCTAATATTGTTTAATTACACATTGTACTCTTGAAGTATGAAGGTACGATGAGATATTTTAATCCGTACATAAATATAGTCCATGGGGTCCATGAGTTTGATCGGGCGGCTATTAAGCAGGCGGTTGTTAGGCCGAGTGGCTGTCCGACCGGGCGGCTATTTGCGGATGATTCAAGCCTTTCTTTTTGGGACTATAATATCTGTTTTTAATCTCTCGGTCTATCGTAGTTTGAGAATGACAGTTTTTTTTCCGAGCTGACCTAGTTAGATGGGTTCTTCAGGAGTAATCTATCTCTAATTCGTCTGAGACGCATCACCTTCTCAGGCATGTGGACTGGCGGGCTAAACACGCGGTTCTGGGCTTTCCCTCGATAAGCCTCGCGAGGCTAAATCACCTCCTCCACCACCCCTTACATCTTTCATTACCGGATACGATTTTGAAGGAATTTTGCGTCCTCTCTGTTTTGTGTTTTTTTTGTCGTGTATTATTCTCTATTATTCATTCTATTGTCTTTCGGCTAAATTTAATGGATTTGGACAATGATAATTTGCTTAATTTTCAGGCAGCCATAAATAGAAAATTTTGCTTGAGAAAGTCCAAGATCTTGTCTCCATACGCCGTGTGTGCTTTCCCAACCAAAAAAAGGGGAGTATTACATACAGACCACCTAAACTTATGATTTTCACTCAAATATCAAAATTAGTGGTAAAATCCCAACTCATATTTTTCGCTTTTATCAAATTCTTCGTATTACGATCATGACACGTGTAAATACATCGATTCGATTCAGTAGTTCAGAAAAATCACCTCGACAGTTAATTTGTAAATATCAATATTTCAGATTTACTACGAAGGAATGCGAGTGCTTCACTAACGTTCGACGCAAAGTTTTTTTCCGAGTGGAAGACAGTCATATCTGGAAAAGGATATATAACATGGTTTGTCCAAAGTTCCTTCACCATTTTCCATCAATGTCATACTTGAATTTGGACGGAACTATAGCTTTCAACTCAATGGATATGTTTATGGCGATAAAAAAAGGGGCAAATTGCATCCATACCACCCAAAATTTACATGTCAAAACGCCTAAACTTCATTCTGTTTACATTAACACACTAACCTTTCATATCATATAACAATATCATTATGCTAATTTTTAAGAAGTGAAATAGACATTTTCATGCATGGGTAAAATGTCATGCAGGTAAAAATTAAAATTTAAGTGTTGGATATGTAAATGCATTGGAATTGAGCAACATGTACCGTAAATCTTCCTAGAAAAATCAGATAATTACATACACAACATTGAAACAAAATTATTTAGAAAGCTGACACCCACAGTGATTTTTTGAACTGCTAAACTAATGTATTTACATGTCCCTCAATCAAACAATTAAGAATTTGACAAAAATGAAAAATATTAGGTAGGGTTTTATATTGATTTTATATATATATATATATATATATTAGAGTGAGAATTTGAAATATGAATGAAATGCTAAATTTAAAAATAATAATATTTATGATATGTCATTAGCAAATTTTAATCATCCATCACGAATCTCGAGACGATATTTTAAATAAGAAACATTCAAATCTTGATAAAAAAGTCATCCAGAACTTCAATTTCAGTAAACTTATAATAGAACTGTGATATGAAAACTAAACTTATCCGAGTCAAATCAAGCCTAGATCAAGTCATTAAACCACACTTAGAAGACTTCCAGACACATTTGAAAGGTTAAACGCTTGTCGATTATGATAAGTTTACACTCGAATCGAGTTTGTAGTGCGAAATAAAATAACATTGAATCAATCTTCAAAAATTCGTATAAATGGATTAGCTTTTTTTTTAAATTTCTAAAAAAATTCTTCCAAATTGGAGTGGATGAATTTGGCAGTGACATGAAAGAGAGCATAAATCAACTGCATGGATATGCCGTTGCTGTTTATTTATGCACTATATTTGAGTTATAGTTCTAATTTGTCTTTTGCCTAGAAAAATTATCCTGGTCATTAATAAAATAAAGATTTGTTTGATTTTAATACGCTCTTATTTTAAGGCTTCAATTTACAAATCTCTTTGTTATGTTAGGGGTCATAACAATTGCTATTAATATCGTTAGAGAAACACTCAATATATATTCAGAATTTTGTTGTTAAAATTCTGAGTCTATAAGAAAAACAAGTATTTATGTATAGCCAAATTCACCAAGATTGGATTCAAGAAGTGGTGAGCAGCTTCCAAATTAATCAGTTTGATAGGTTAGTCTGGGTGATACTTCAGCAGATAAGCTTAGCTCGTTAAGGTAGTTGATCAATTTGGCTCGACTATATCTGCGAGCCAATATGGTCAATCTATTGGGCAAATTAATTTGACAAGTCGGTTTGACTTCATCAGGTAGGCCAGTGTCGAAGAGATTGTCGAATGGAAAAGCGATCAGACAGCTCATTCTGCTATTTATACATTTAGTTTAAACAATGTAATTTACTGGTCTATTGGGACAGCAACACGGCTCGCACCACAATTTTCATTGTTTAAAAAAATTATTTTCATGGTGCTTTGTTAAACGCGGTGCATCTTGCACTGTGTATTTTGTTTCTTCGAATAGATATTACTCATGTTGCCCCTCCTCCCCCTCGCTATCCTCATTGCTCTTCACTATCGTTGTGCCAGCATTTCCATGTTGGTACCTTCGACAATCGATCTTTTTATCTCTTTGCCCAATTCGATCTTGACGTATATTCTGTCATCGAGCTCCCCTTTATGCTCTGATTAATCTTGGGTTGGTTTCTGTGATATTGTGATATCATATGCATAAGTCGTCTCATCTACTTTGTGTTCCTCTGAATTTTTATGGATTTTGTGCTCTTTTCTGGTGTTGTTTTATTCTTTGTAAGTAGTCAAGCTTTTTTGTTATTGGTGTTGTTGGTTTTGTAGGGTTGGAGTTCTCTTTTGGGGAAGTTAAATAATGTTTGTTTTGTGGATTTGGTGTTTGATGCGACTTTTTTATATGCTATGCTTCATGAAGTTGACACCACTTCTTGAAGATTTTAATCCCCGACAACGGTGTCAAAAACTTGATGCGGAGTTTATTTTTTGATTAATTTTATATATTCTATATAGTCACAATGATATAAATGTAAGTATATGTATCGCTCAAGTAATACTAGGCTCTAATGGAGTCCCTTTTATCAATTCCACAGTGAAGCTAGGTAAAAGATCCTTCGTCAAATTCTAGTTTACTACTATTAGTCATTAGTTTGGAAGATCGATTTAAGTGGCTTTTCTAACAAGTACTTTTAAATACGAATGTTAAATGTAAGGATGATAACTATTCCTAAATGTAAATATTAATTCTAAAAATAACCCTTTCTGGATGAATTGATTTGGAAAATTTTAAGATGTTAAAAACTACCATTCTTATGTAGTAAATTGGATAATGTAAGGAAATGAGATACATTAAATATTGTATGTGTCAAATATGAGCAATTTTAAATATCTACCCTGATTCACTGTTATAGAAAGTCATTGGCTAATATCAGGTTTAATCCCTAAATCCATGGTTAAGCTGAGACGATACTGGCTCTCACACCAAAGCTCCCACTTTCCTTCCCCTGAAGTTCTTAAACTCTAGATAATATTAGGGATTTTAGTCTGTCACCCTAAAATCTCCAATTCTACGACCAACAATATATATATATATATATATATATATATATATATATATATATATATATATATATATATATATATATATATATATATATATATATATATNCTTGGGTTGGTTTCTGTGATATTGTGATATCATATGCATATGTTGTCTCATCTACTTTGTGTTCCTCTAAATTTTTATGGATTTTGTGCTCTTTTCTGGTGTTGTTTTATTCTTTGTAAGTAGTCAAGCTTTTTTGTTATTGGTGTTGTTGGTTTTGTAGGGTTGGAGTTCTCTTTTGGGGAAGTTAAATAATGTTTGTTTTGTGGATTTGGTGTTTGATGCGACTTTTTTATATGATATGCTTCATGAAGTTAACACCACTACTTGAAGATTTTAATCCCCGACAATGACGCCAAAAACTTGATGCGAACTTTATTTTTTTTATTAATTTTATATATTCTATATAGTCACAATGATATAAATGCAAGTATATGTATCGCTCAAGTCATACTGGGCTCTAATGGAGTCTCATTTATCAATCCCACAGGGAAGCGAGGTAAAAGGTCCTTCGTCAAATTCTAGTCTACTACTATTAGTCATTAGTTTGGAAGATTGATTTAAGTGGCTTTTCTAACAAGTACTTCTAAATGCGAATGTTAAATGTAAGGATGGTAACTATTCCTAAATGTAAATATTAATTTTAAAGATAACCCTTTCGGGATGAATTGATTTGGAGAATTTTAAGATATTAAAAACTACCATTCTTATATAGTAAATTGGATAATGTAAAGGAATGAGATACATTAAATATTGTATGTGCCAAATATGAGCAATTTTAATTCTCTACCCTGATTCACTGTTATAGAAAATCATTGGCTAATCTCAGGTTTACTCCCTAAATCCATGGTTAGGCTGAGAGGATACTGGCTCTTACTCCAGAGCTCCCACTTCATTTCCCCTGAAGTTCTTAAACCTTAAGACAATATTAGGGATTTTAGTCTGTCACCCTAAAGCCCAACAATATATATATATATATATATATATCCCTATTTATTTGCACTCAACCCCCATGAACTTCACCATCTATGAAATTTGAATGTCGCTTCACTTTGTTGAGAATTACACCGCCCTCTCGGGTCTCAATGCAATTACAACGAATTTTAACACTACAACGGACCCTTATTGTAATGTAAATGAAGTGCAAGTAAAAATCATCACATTTATAATTAAATCTTCTTCTAGCATGCATCTTAATTTTCTAAACATGAAACCTACTTATTGCAAATGAAAAGTAAACAAAAAATAATAACATAATCTTCTCATGCCACTATTTCCAAAAAAGAAGAAAGAGTAAGAGAAACACATCACAAAGCACGAAGAAAACACAACGAAAAACTGCATTAAATCAAAGAAGATCCACTATATAAGTGTTTACAAAATTATAAGATAATGAAGAACACAATACTTAGCAATATCTCATGTTCAACTTAGGAATCCTGATTTTTTATTTACTTCAAATGTTATTGAAACTTGTCAAACTAAAGATTCATAGAAAGTATAAAAACAGAATTTAAGCACCTTATCTGTACTAATTTTACCAATACCTTTTTTGAAATAAGAATAAGCTTAGGATTGTTTCTAAGTCTTTTCATTTAAAAAGATTCAAGTGAAACCAATTGTTGATTAAACTTTTCCTCAAGCTTCTCCTCGCATATTTTATTTTTCTTTTTCTTTTTTTTTTCTTTTTCTTTTTCTTTATGGATTGTTTTTCAATCATTTCTTTTTTTTTCTTTCAGGATGATTTTAATCCTTACTCTTTTTTTTTCTCTTTTTTTATATATGTAAGGATTATTATATCTGGATAGGCCTTTAATAATTTTGAATTTCACTATCCTCTTTGTAAAGTCCAAAACTCAAAACTTTCCCTCACTTTTTAAAAGTGTAAGTATTAGTTTAAAAAAAGGTTTTGATAAAGGCTCAATTCTCAAAAAGTATAAATCTAAGAATCATAATTTTTCAAATATTCAACTCCTTTCAACCATAAATAGCAAAATCATTTTCTCAATGTTTCTTACAAAATATCTTAACTCTAGAACAGTTTCTTCACATAGGATTTCAACTAAGTTATTTTTCTAACATTCCTAAAATCAAAGTTATAGTAACCTAAAAATAACACCACATAGCACAAGTCTTTTTAAAGTAATATCAAAATAAATACGGCCTATTGAGGACAAATAAAGTTAAGATTTTTTTTTTAATTTTCTTTCCTCCAAACTTAAATTTTAAAATATGTTCCAACTAATTCCATAAAATGTAGTAGAAAGAAAAAATAAAAGTTGATTCTACTAACTACTACAACATCCTATCAAATTCATATACATGCATAATCAGGATAGAATGAGTGCATGAGAAAGTAAATTTAGCCTAAAACATGCTTGCAATAATATTAAATTAAAAGGAAGTATACTCACTTTAAATTTTTATTTTTCTTCCTACCCCCAAACTTGATTTTTAACATGTATAGGATTTAGTGCAGAAAATATAAGGAAGAAAAACAGTAGAAATTCTATCTACCACAAATTTCTATCAAAAACATCTACAATTATTTATCAGGATAGAAAACATGTAGTAGAAAGTAAATCTAAACTAAACATACTAGAATGAAATTAACTAAACAAAAGTCTAATTAGCATAACATGTATCAGCATTGAAATATATAAATGTTCTTCAATTCTTATAAAATTGTAACATAAAAACAAACAAGATAAATGAGTTCACTTCTTCCTCCATCTCATCGCATCTCACTAACTTACTTCTAATTTCTAGCGGACTCACTACACAAATAAATAAGGAACATTTTAATTAATTTTATAGAGTATAATCCCAAAGATAAGATTATCCCTGATATATTGACTCCTTTTAATTAAGCACCTCTAACAGTTATAAGGATAGTGTAAGATCATCCACATATTATTAATCATATAGGTTCATGACTCCTACCAAATGAAAACAAAGTTAGAAAAAAGGAAGTAAAAAAACTAAGATGGAACTGTCACTGTTCAAATTCAAGATGTCTCTTGTAAAACTCAAGTCCGGGTGAGACCCGAGTCATGGTGGACTCGTTAATCCAACTACTACAAGAGATTAACCAAGTCTAGTCATAATAAGAAGTTAAGGAATCATCTCCCTCATGACACAGACAAAGATAAAATCAAAGCACAAACAATCTAAACATCCACCAATCATCAATCAAAATGATCAATCCACACTAAAGCAAACACAATACAACACTAACAATCATGACTCCTAAGCATACTAAATCAAACCACACTGATAACTATGGGTTGCCTCCCATAAAGTGCTTGTTTTAACGTCGCTAGCCCAATAAATGATTCAACCTGGATCAAAATTCCAATTAAGTAATCCTTGATCAATCACCCAATCTTTTCCAGATCTAGGAATTCCTATAAAGTCCTCACATTTAAATTTTCTTTCAGCTCTTCCTTTTCAGATTGGTTCATAGCATTATTCCTCATATTTTCTTCTAGATCTAATATTCTTCTATTAATGTTCTCAATTTTTATATTAACATCATTCTTAAAATTTATAAGAATCGGATATCTATAAGATAATTCAAGATCTCCCAAATTTTGGATCAGATTCTCTTTCGATAATTTAGATTCTGGATCAAATTCTACTAGATTACTCTTTTGTTTCAAGTTATCTTCTAATTCTTTCCCTTGATACTGAGTGAATGGTGGAGGCGGTCTTTCAATGTTTATCTTAGTTGAGGAAATATGTTTTTCTGATTCCTTAGCAAATTTTTTCCATTGGTCTTTCAATCTCCTTATCCTCATCTTTCAACTCAAAGTTCTTTTAAAACATATCTTCTAATTCTCTTCCAAATATTTGTTTGATAACTTTAAATTGCTCATCATTCATCTGCTTAGGGTTTATCTCAAGGTCACTAGGTAAAATCTTTGGGGAGTAACTGTTAATTTCATTAATAATCTACCCCAGAATCAGAATGTCATTCATTTTGTCTGTATACTACGGAATATGTCATTCAGTGACTTTGAATAACTCCTTCATAAGAGATCTTTTACTAATTTCATCATTCAATTCAGGTTCATCTTATGATTGAGTCGAATATGAAGATATAAAAACTGGTGGTGTAGATGAATTCTCTAAATAAGCAGGCTTTAAAATTGTATGGGGTATATTCATTTTAAGTTCATGAGATTTTCAATAGATGAAATTAAAAGTTTACTATTTTTGGTAACATCCATCATTTCATACCTCTCTTGAACATACATACAGTCTTCTTTAAACAACATTTTAGACTCATCATGAAAGTCTATTTCGATCTTATCTATTAACTTAATCTCAAAACTTTTTTGTAAATGGTCTTTACTTAGATAATCAATTTCATTCATCCAAAAACAATCATCATCTTTTCTCTCAGCTGGATATTTCATAGTCTTTAACACATCAAAAATGACTTTGTGGTCATTAATATTCATAGTCAACTCTCCTTTTTGCACATCTATCATAGCTTGTCTAGTAACAAGAAAATGTCTCCCTAAAATAATGAGATTTTTTTTATCTTCCTCCATATCTAATACAATAAAGTTCATAGAAAATATAATATTATCCACTTTAATAAACACGTCTTCTATAAACCCTTTTGGATAAATGATAGATCGATCAGCTAACTGAAGGGTTACAACGGTGAGAGAAATATCAGCTAAACCTAACCTTCTAAATATAGATAGAGGCATCACATTAACACTCGCTCCTAAATCACATAAAGCTTTTCCACATAATCTTTCTCCAATTGCATAAGGAATTGTAAAGCTATAAGGATCTTTAAGTTTTTTAGGAAGCTTTTTCTGAAGTTTAGCGCTGCACTCCTCACTTAGTGCAACTGTCTCATAATCCCCAAATTTTATTTTCTTATTTAATATCTCCTTCATAAACTTTGCATAACTTGGCATCTATTCCAAAGCTTCAGCGAAAAAAATATTTATCGTTAACTTCTTAAGTACTTCCATGAACTTTGAAAATTGTTTATCTAACTCTTGATGTCTAAGTCTTTGAGGAAATGGAGATGGTGGTCTTTCTAAATTGATTTTAGTTGGAGATATTAATTTTTCTAGACCCTTAGAAACATGTTCTTCAGGTCTTCTAGTTTCATTCATTTCTCTCATAATTTCTTTCTCTTTCCTAACAACATCCTCTATCTCTCTTCCACTTCTTAATTGGACAACTTCTACTTCATCATTATTATTATCTTTAAGGTTGATCTCAATGTTGCTACGAAGTGTTCCTTGGAGCATATTGCTAAGTGAATTAGCAATTTCTCCCAGTTGATTCTTTATGTTTCTAATCGCATCATTTTGACTTTGCAACTGTTTTACCATTTGCAATACCACATCTTCTATAGACATCTTCTTACCCTCAAATTGTCGATCATTGTTAGAGTCCAATGAATATGAAGGTATATAATTTGTGTTCCCTTGTTTATTCCAACTTCCATTAAAATTTGCATAATTATTTTCCCATTGTTGGTTTCCACCCCAAGTAGTGTGATTGCAGTTTAAATTAGGATGATTCTTCCAACCTGGGTTGTAAAAGTTAGAATACAAGTTGTTTATGGTATTTAAAGTCTCATATGATAAGTTAGAATCAATCATATGCCCAAATGAACTTTCCTTACTTACTGGAGTAAATTGAAGTTGGTTCATTCCAAATTGGTCCAACTTTCTTGATATTGCAGCAACTTGAAATGAAAGAATTGTAATCTGATCTATATCATAAATGACCAAAGAAAAATATGTTGAGATTTTCATACCTATTTTACACTGATTTTGATGATATTGCACTTTAAAGAAATGTATTTTTGATGTTTTGTTACATGTATGTTGAATTATGGTCATTGGAGCAAAAAGATGAAAAAAAAAGCAAATTTGGAGCAAAAAGAACCAAAATATGAAGATTTGATCTTGGGCGCCGACGGTGAGCTCGACGGCGCCGACGACAGGTTTTTCTCAAGAGTTCAAAATTAAATATTCTAGAAGGTCGCTAATGGCGCCACCGAGGCCTCCAACGACGCCATCAAGGCCGCGGACGGCAATCACGTTGGTTCTTTTAACAGATGCATTAAATGTGGACAATTTTTGAAGGGGCGCTTGGGCAACTCTTGAAAACTCTTCTACAACCTTAAAAGAAACATTTTGGAAGCCGAAAAACAAGAAAAAGGGGGTGTCCACGTGTGTCCATTAGAGTGTAGAGAGTGTAATTTAGGGTTGGTATTGTGAGGAATTCTTTGAGAGATTGTAAGAGTGGAAGGAAAGTGAGAGATTTCTTCCTCCTTGCCGCTTCAAATGAGAATTTTGTATGCTGTAAAGAAAGGAAGAGATTCAGAGGAACTTCGAGGAATTTGTTTGGGGAGGAATTAGAGATAAGTTGTATTTACTTATTGAAGTTTGTATGACTTTGCTTTTATATATAAATTCCAAGTTTTGTCATAGCTTCTTCATGAGTTCTGAGTAGTTTTCTATGTCTTTCTTATTGTCTTGAGATTTTGTCAAATGGTGATTTGAATTGGTTGTGTCATGAGAATGTTAAAGAAGTTGTGATGATCTTTTCACTTCAACTTTAATTTTCTTTCAATATGGCCAATTGATTTGTTAAAATATGTTGAGTTTTACAACTAAAGTGAGGATTACATCCAAGATTTAGGGAGGTCAAAGTCCTTGAAAGTTGGGTGCAAATAAATAGGGAAATAAAAATTATCGGGCGTAGAATTGGAGATTTTAGAGTGACAGACTAAAATCCTCAATTCGGTCGTATCGTTTGGGTGTTGAAGTGTAGATGTTAGCCCTTAGGCGAGGGGAATGTGGGAGCTCCGAAGTGAGAGCCGGTATCCTCCCAACCTAGCCGCAAATTCAGTAACCAAACATAAGATTAGTCAATGTTCTTTATGCTTGGTCTAAAGGGTAAAGAATAGGTATGATCTTATTTGACACAATACAATTTGAACTGATTCAATTTATCCATTCACTTAAATTTCTTGACAAGGAAAAGGATGCTTTCTTATATATTGAACTTCACATTAGAAACTTTATTAGTAGAAGTAGTTAATTAAGAGTTTATTAAAATTACATTTTTATTTCAATTGCCTGTTAGTGACAAATATGCAATTGAACTATATTGTTGTGATTAAGTATTGATTTTTTAAATCTTAGTTCGTAGCCTCTAATATTACTCCATGTGGGATCAATATCCAAGACTCCATTAGAGCCTTGTATTACTTTAGCGATACATATACTTGCGTTGATAAGTGCGACTTTACAATTATTGAATATTTTATACATATCTTTATGAAATTTATAACCATTATCAAGTATTTGGCGTCATTGTTGGGGATTTAAATCTTCTAACAGCAGTACCAAATTCTTTTATTTTTAAGCATATATAAAGTCGCTGTCAATGAACACTGGCTACCTTTTCAGAATTTGCCCTAGTAGAGGGCTATTGAAATTCATTTGTAGTCATTAATTCAATTAACGCATATGTTTCATCAAATGGTTTTGACATTAATGATCCACCAGTGGCAGTGTTAATTTTAAACCTAAGGGATCCTACTACACATTGAAAAAGGTTTGAATGATTAACCAATCGGACAGAGCATGGTGTGGACACTCTCTTAGGAGTTCCTTAAATCTTTCCTAGGCTTCGTATATTGATTCTCCTTTATACTGACAAAATGAGATATTATCATTGCTAAGTTTAGTAGTCCTTGAAGGTGGAAAATACTTAGCTAGGAATTTTTGAGTTAACTCCTCCCAATTTTAATAGAGTTAGATGCTAATGAGTATAACCACATTTTAGCTTTATCACATAGCGATAAAGGAAAAAACCTTAGTCTAACAGCATCGTCTGACTTGCCGTAAAATTGAAATGTAGCACAAAGTTTTAGAAAATTTGATAAGTGTAAATGTTGATCCTCCGAAGGAGTTCCCCTAAACTGATTGTTCTACACCAATTGGATAATCTTAGGATTTTGTTCAAATGAGTCAGCTTTTACGATAAGGGTTTTTATACTTGAGTGAATTTCAACTGTCGTGGGATACACATAATCCCTCAATTATTTATGATGATTTTCCAAGTTATTATTTTGAATGTTTTTCATTTCCATTTCTAGTTTTTCAAGTCCTTTCTGTTTTTTTATTTTTTTTCTTTTTTCTAACTCGGGATCATAAGACACAAGTCCTGTAGATCCTTTATTTTGCATACGCAACACAACAAATAATACATTAACAATTAAACAAATAAAATAAAAAATATATTCAGCACAACAAAATATTTTCACAAACACCTTGGTTTTCACACAATGTGGGAAACGAGGAAAAAAGTCCTTAGTCAAATTCTAGTCTACTACTATTAGTCCTTAGTTTGGAAGATCGATTTAAGTGGTTTTTCTAACAAGTACTCCTAAATGCAAATGTTAAATGTAAGGATGGTAACTATTCCTAAATGTAAATATTAATTCTAAAGATGACCCTTTCTAGATGAATTGGTTTGGAGAATTTTAAGATGTTAAAAACTACCATTCTTATGTAGTGAATTAGATAATGTAAATGAATGAGATACATTAAATATTGTATGTGCCAAATATGAGCTATTTTAATTCTCTACCAGAATTCACTGTTATAAAAAAATATTAGTTAATCTCACGTTTAGTCCCTAAATTTGTGGTTAGGATGGCAGGATACTGACTCTCACTCCAAAGCTCCCACTTCCCTTCCTCTGAAGGTTAACTCTTGCTTTAGTTCTTTAACTATAACACCAAATTGGGGATTTTAGTCTATCACCATAAAATCTTCAATTCTACACCCAACAATATATATATTTCCCTATTTATTTGCACTCAACTCCCATGAACTTCACCATCTATGGAATTTGAATGTGGTTCCACTTTGTTGAAAATAACACCACCCTTTCAGGTCTCAATGCAATTACAATAAATTTTACCACTACAACGGGCCCTTATTATAATGTAAATGAAGTGCAAGAAAAAAACCATCATATTTATAATTAAAATTTCTTCTAGCATGCATCCCAATATCATAAACATGAATCCTACTCATTGAAAAAGAAAAGTAAATGAAAACTAGTAACATAATCTTATGATGCCACTATTTCCAGAAAAGAAGAAAAGGTAAGAGAAACACATCACAAAACACGAAGAAAATACAACGAAAAACTTCATTAAATCAAAGCAAATCCACTAAATAATTATTTACAAAATCATAAAATAATGAAGAACATAATACTTAGTTTTTTCCCTTAAAAGAAAGATGAAAATCTCTCCCACAAAGTCTCACGTTGATCCATGCAATGCTAGAACATTCCCTTGCAGATTTTCTCAAAATCTCCTCACCAATCTCTCCAAAAAAGGTAGAAATCTACATTTCTACTTCAATTCTAAGATCTCTAAATAATCTCCAAGTTTTCTTCCTCACACACACCACTTTTTCTGACATAAAAACACTCTATTATAGTGTAGGGACAAATTTCCAAAGAGATGTCTCAAGCAACCATCCAAAAGGAGTCTAAATACATTGAATCTTCTAGAAATTCACCCAACATTGCGTCCAAACTGTCTCGGGCGCTGTCGGTGCCATTTTTACGCCACTTTCTTCACTCTGGCGTCGTTGACCTCGGTTTTCGTGTCGTCGACGCCCACCCTGCGAAGCTTCACCATTTTGTTTATTTTGGCTTTGTTTTGCCCAGTTACAATTGCGTTGTGTTTCTAACAAATAGACCTACAAAATAAGCATAAAAACAACATTCCCTTAAAGTGTAATTTCATTCAAAAATATGTGAGAAGTGTAAATGAGATTAAGCTTAGAAAGACATATCGAAATGTGTTAGAGCAAAATTTTCTTTCTTGCTCATTTTTGCTCCAAATTGCACCATTTTTGCTTCTTTTTCTCCAAAACTTTATTTCTTGTTTCTGAAACCAAAAATATACAAAGTACCTTCCTTTAAAGTGCGTTATCATTGAAAATCACCAAATATAGACATTAAAAGCATATGAAAAATTGAACATTTTTTAGGTGTATCAGTGTTCTCTATTGGTGTTAGTTTATTTCTGAGGAGAAGTTATACTTCAATTGTTGTTCTCTTCGAATAATTTAACACCCAAGACCACATTATACGTCTTTATTTATTTTGTTGCAGTGCATTGCTGTTAGTTTGTGGTGGCCTTGTAGCGATGTTATTTTAAGCAAGCTTAAATAATTTGGTCTTTACACGGAGAATTATATTGCAGAGCTTCAAGTTATGGTGTTTTTATTGTGTGGCTTGATGTTGAGAGTGCGTGTGGTTTAGGGTTGGAATCCTTTTGTCAATTGAATGTTTAGCTTTTCGGGATGGCAAAATTGCTCCTCTATTTATGCATAGTATGTTGTAGCGTCTTTATTGTTGTGGATTAATGTTATAAGTGTGGTGCATTGTCTCCATCGTCTTGGGAATTCACTATTTAGTTGTTTGGGCTTTCTTAGGATAACAGAAATGCTCGTGCGAATTCATTGTCGGTTCGGTGCTCTCCCTTATGCATCACAAATTTATTTCTTTGAATAGTGGCATTGTGCCCATTCTCTTATGAAATCAATGCTTAGGATCAAGAGGTTAATATTTTACGGATTTCTTATAGAAATTATAAGTTCTCCTGTTTCTACATAGTGCATTATAGGTTCATCTGGTTATATTAACATAAAATGGAATCAACAACATAGATGGACAAGAAATATTACATGTATGCTGACATGTTGATTACTTTCATAAAGGTTAATTTCTCTTTGGTCTTTTCCTCTCTTTGCCATCTTCATAGAGTATATGTGTTAATTACTTCTGTGGGTGTTAATTTCTGATGTGCTTACATTATAGGAATGAGGGTTTGTTTCATGGTAGTTGAATATAGTGGTATCTTTGTGTGACACTAATTAATACATATGCTAAATCATTTCAAATAAGTTCGACGAGTAATCAAAATATAAGTTATACTAATTAATTTTCTTCTTCTTATGCTTTGTAACTTATTTTATTTTGCTCTCATCAAAATTAGGGGCTCAAATGGGCAAGACAATAGATAGTGGTGTACCTGTAATATGAGAAAGAGATATAAAGAAGATATTTTGTGACCTATTTTTAAAAGAAGTTGAGTAGGGTAATATGCCCACAACATTTTTCAATGAAGAGGGGTGGTAGAACATCATTAATAAATTTGAATAAAATACTAAACGCATTTATGATAACATGCAACTAAAGAAGAAGTAAGATAAATTAAAGAAGACTATAAATTGTGGAATGAATTAAAGTGGAGAGCTACAAGTCTTGGTTGGGATCACACAAAGCGCACCATTGATACATCAGAACAACGGTGAAAGGAAAGATTAAATGTGAAATTATACTTTTTAATTAGAAAAATCCACAGTTTTAATTTAAGTAATGTTATAAATCAGTTTTTTTTATTTTGTTATCACTTATAGGTCATGTCAAATAAGAAAAAAAATTAAATTTAAAGGCATTCATCTATAGTTAAACCGAATGTTCAGTGACGTCATTTCATCCAGTGATCAAGCTCAGACTTGAGTCAAAGACTAAGCGTTAATGTATCTGAACTCGAAAGTTATGAGCAGATAGCTGGCTCAAGTGAGGTATCTGTAAGAATCTTCACTGAACAAGTAGAGTCTAGTCATACAAAATGTTAGTCATCTTTGCATCCTAAAGGGAAAAGGAAGAATAAAGATGACAAAGTATTCTTATGAAAAAAGATTTCTAAACATTGATTTTGATATTGTTAACGAAAATCATTCAATAGTTCCTCCAGAGGCATATGAATACCCGCAGAAGAGTCAATATTACTAAATTATTTTGATTTGTGTGATGCTTGTACGCAAGATGCAGAGAGTGTTGAAGATATAA
>NEWO01000272.1:220998-232706 GCA_003013225.1 Phalaenopsis aphrodite
ATTTGTCTGCAATCCATAAATTACGTTGTCCAAGCACACTCGGTAACTCTAAGGTTAAGAGAAGAAAACTCTAAGTCCTATGACCCTTTATGAGTAGAACAAGTAGAGGGAGGACATATACTTGCCAAAATGGTGAGGAAGCCACTGTAATGAAAAGAGAAGAGAGGTGCGACTGTGAAGCCGAGACGTTCTCACAAAGGACTTATTCCTCACCTTGGTTGGAGAAGCCTCTGACACCCTAAGCGTGTTAGACAATCACATAATGATGCAGTGAGCTAATAAGTCCTAATATTGAGGCTCTATTAGGGATTGGGTTATAGGCACATTATGCAAACTGTTTTAAATCTGGCTAGGAAGCCATGCAAAAAATTAAAAGTGGATTTTTCAAAAAGTTGAGTTGTTTTAAACCTAAATTTTATTTAATCTCAATATTTTATTAAGCTTTGTAGAAATAGTTATAATTTTAGGTCCTTAAAGAGCCTAAATTACATTAGCATTGAGCGAGACATGACACAAGCAAAAAGAGAGTAAATAACAAGCACACTATAGTAAGGTTAACAAGTCAAATAAAAATAAAGAAAAGTTGGGTGCTGCAGGGTCTGCAACATATCTCAAAAAAGCAAAAAAGCAACAAGACATTACATATGCATGCCTAATTCTAATGTTATAGATGATGTTCATAATTAAAATATGGGACACAAGCATGTTGTTCCTGGTCCCCATCATGTGGTTTTGCTCATCAGGCATCTTGGAACCCATGCTCATACCTTATTTGTGAAAAGAAGGACTTCACCTACAAAACATCGGGGTTAGTGCATGTTAGAAGCTTGCAACATATTGAATCATGTCTGATGGGAGGAGAGCTAAGCAAGCACCTACAGAAAATGGTTTAATTTAACTTATTATTGATCCTCTCTGTTGGGCATGGCTCCCTGCAAAAAAATTGTCTCTAATATACTAGTGTGTGTTTCTCACATTCAGTAAATACACAAAGCAACAAGCAATGAATGTCTGGCTAGGGAACAAACCAGAGAACAATAATCAAGACATAAAAAAGACTACCCAAGGACCCTTGTCCTAGCTTAGCAAACCATCTACCGCATGGTGTCCTAGTCATAGCATCTAAGTGAGTACAAGGTATAGGTAAAAGTTGCGGGTTGATTGCAATGCAACAATTTGCATTGCTCATTAAGATGCCCACACGAGCAATGCTTTGAAAGCATCATGATCAACAATTTGTCACTCAACTAATGAGCATGATTTGTCATCGAGACAAAAAGAGAATGCATATGCAATTGCAAAGTGAACTAGTGCAAAGATACAAATGTTAAATCAGAAACACATGCAAACACGTGCTCCATACAAGAGTTTGCTCAAGGCAATGTGAGGCTTTGCCATGGAGGAAGGGTGCAATGACTCTTGCATAAAATGGGTTTAGAGGCTAAGGAGAGTGACCCCGGCAAGGTGAGAATCATATACTCAACTGAAAATACACCATGCACTAGATGGGTTCAATGGCTAGGAAGCGTGATTCATGCCAATTAACACAATGTGAAGTGTACAAGTATACAAAAAATGTGCACCGAATAATTTTAGCGCTAAAGAGAGTGACCAATGCAAGGTGGCACGAGGACAGAGACAAATTTCACTAGATAGGTTCAGGGGATATGAAGCATGCCCTATGCTCAGTGATATAAAAAAAAAATGTGCAAGTGCATAGACATTATGCACTGGCTAGTTTCAGGGGCTAAAGAGCGTGACCCATGCTTAGTGGAACAGTGTGACATATCCATGACATTCTTGAATGGTGTCGTAGGAAGTGAAATGGCGTAACTCTCATTAGGAAGAGCTACATACTAGATATGTTTGATGTGCAAGCCATCCATTAAGAGACACGTGTGTGCTCAAAGTGAGTGTGTGAGAACACAGGCTTAAGTGAAGATATCAAAGATACAACACATGAACACACATAATGTTATACAGAAAAACATGCAAGAGTTCAAAAAATATGAACACTTATGATGTGATGCATGACAACATGTGAGGATGTCGAGAAATACATGCATGATCGGACAAGTGGTGAAGAAAAAATATCAGTCAATGGATTTAGGGTTCACCACTAATGGAAAGTGATTAGACATTAGCGAAGCTCTTCAGTCAATGGAAAGTGATTAGACATTGAAATTGATTAGACGTGATTACACATGAACTTTCCATTAGACAGATGATCAATGTTCTCCAAAGTGGTGAAGAAGCTCCCTTTTCAGAGAGAATGAAGAGGCCGCTAATGTTCTCTTGAGCTCAACTCACAAAAATGTCGTGAGAAGAAGAGGGAGATTAGGAGAAATAGGAAGGAGGAGAAGAAAGTGGAAGAGCCAGCTTCACTAGTAATCTTCTCCCTTGGGAAGAGGAATACTCCTCTTGCTCTCTTTGAAATCTCCATAGTGACATGCGTCAATTTTACATGATTTCACATAAATTTTTCCTAGCATTTTACTTAATATTTTTATATATTTATCACAAATTTGCACTTGAGAAAGGTTTCTCTTTGGTATTTCGCAGAATACAAGTGTTTAATATGAACGATTTCAAATAAGAAAATCTAGTGAAAAAGTGATCTGAAGTGGTGTGGTCATGCCTGGAAACAGCGTGACCTTGCCACCTATTGAAGACTTGTGGCATGACTATGTCGAATTTGATGTGATTAGGCCAACTCTAGCAGTGTTGTGGCATGACCACACTGCAATCGAACATGATCACACCACCCATTTCATCAATATAGCGTGACCACATCATTTTGGGGGTGATCATGTCGACGAGAGGAAAAACACTTTAGAAATAAAATTTTCTTGCTAAATCCTTTTTTTTTTGCTATGAAACAAATTTTTAGAGCTTCTTGGAGGAGGTTCTACATTATACAGTCATTGGAGGTTACTGAAGGCAAGGGTTAGAGAGAATTTTGAAAGATCTTTGTATTAGATGCTACTGAAGGCATGATTACTCCACCCCCTTCAAGGTTTTCTTACTCCCTTGGTTGTGACCTTCAAGGGTGAGTTTTTCTCTGTTTTGTGAGTTATGAGAGATCTTTGAGATAAAGGATTGTTATTATTGTGGAGAAAAAAGTTATTGAAAGTTTAACAATTTTCAATCTCTTGCAATGAAATCGAACACGTCCTGGCCTTAAGGGCAGATGACAAATTGTCTTATCTCAAACGAGGGGTAGCTTATAGCTTTGGGCCATCAAAATGATATCAATGAAGCCAAATGAGTAGATAGGGCTCCCCATGGGTAGTTAAAGGTAGGAAGGAGTGATCCTAATAGGTAGAGGTAGCTAAGTCGAGGCAATATTGACCCGTCATCCAAATCCGATAGGACTGTAAGTCTATTCAGCATGAAGGTAGTCGACCGAACATGACCAAAGATCTCCGGTCAGCAATCCGTCAATTGTGTCGTCGATAAGGACCTCAGTAGCCATAAGGTCAAAGGAACAAGACTCTATCCTATGACTATTGGCCAGAAGTTCAAGAAGTCAGACTTATACCCGCCGAAATAGCGAGGATGCCTCAAGAAAGAGAAAGGAATGAAGGTTCAGCTACAAAGCTGGAAACACTCCAACAAGAGGACTTACTCCCTGTCTGAGTCAGAGAGCCTTCTAACACCCTAGACGCACCAAACAACCTCCTATGTAAAAAATTATATTGGGTCAGTCGGTTTGAAGAACACGGGGCCTTCCCTTAAGACATGTAAGATCGTGTAGTTATCTACCACAATCCAAAGTGTAGAGGCCCTGTTAGATAAGCTTGGGGATATGTCCATGCATACAACCTATTTTAAAACTGACCTAAAAGCTATGCATAAAATAAAAGACAGGTTTTCAAAATTTTTGAATTTTTTAATCCTAAAATTTGGATTATCTTAATCTTTCATTATTAGGATTTTCAATAAAAAATTTATAATGTTAGGGTCCTTAATGAGCTTAAATTATGTTTTTCGTGAGATCCCAGATGAATAGAAATAAATATCCAGGATTACACAGGCACACAAAAGAGAAGGCACTCTAAATATCTATAAAAGAGGCCAAAGTGCCACTGGGTTAGCAACATATCCCATGAAAGAAGTAAAAGCGGTCGGGCTCCACATATACACGATTGATACTGCGTCTAAAGAAGACTGAAAAATTTAAACTTATGGTACGGGACACGAGCTTCGGCTCTTAGTCCTCCTCACATGGTTCGATAGGTCATCAACCTCAAAACCCGTGCTCGTACATTATTTCAAATACAGACTCAGCCTAATAACTCTATCAAATACATCGAAAGAGAAAAGGGATTCGACCTGCATAAAACAAGCATTAGCTAGAAAAGCCATGCAACGTACATAACGAGTCGTCCCTTATAAGTGGGGGAGCTAAATAACACCTGCAAATAAAAGGGTTAAAAATCATTATTTGTTCCCCCATAGTGGTACCTATGTAAGTGCAAATAAATAGATATCACTCTCTGTAGAAGAACACCCTACTATATGACCATGCTCATCAAGCACACAAGCATGCCAAAAAGCTAAAGTTGACACTTGGCCAGTACAAGCAACATAACACAAAACAATAGCCAGATGTGTCAAAAAAAAATGCTACCAAACATCTAATGATAAGTGTCCTAATCAACATCTAAGTACAGGGCGAGTCTCTGGGGATGTATGACTATGACGCCCTCGTCCTAAAGATCCAAGAGATCTAAAGTCTGTCACCCATGATGGATTTTTAAAAGGGGTTGTCCTCACACGTGGTATATTTTGCTACATGCATAGTTTTGAAATATGGCAGAGCATAATGAAAACATATATTTTATTTTAAAATAGGGGACATTAAATGCGGACCAATAACATCCGTTGGATCCTCAGCATGGTCATACTCGGTCAATTTTAATTTCTTAACTCGTATTGCTCACCAGGATCAACCCGACAAACAATACTTGTTAAGGCATCGAGATCAACACAGGAGTTGCTCTCCTATCGAGCCTGACTCGCCATCCATACAAGCGTGCAAATGCAAATGTAGGTAGTCAAATAACATAATTGGTGATAGAGAATATGTCGAGAGGGCGGCACCTCAAGAAGAGGTGAGCATCTCATGGACGCAAAAACTTGAAATAAGTGTGTCGAGGAGGCAATGACCCAAAGAAATGGGCATGTCGTGGTGGCAACAACTCAAAAAAAAGTATTCTGATGAGGCAGTGACCTAAAGGGAATGATAATGTCATGGCGGCAAAGGCCTAAAAAGAGTATGCCAGGGAGACAATGACCCAAAGGGAATGAGCATGCCATGGTGTAGTGGCCCAAAAAGGGTATGTCGGTGAGGCCGTGACGCGAAAAAAATTGCAGCTCAACACATATGGGGTATGATGTAACATGCAAACAAGCATTGTGATATTAATTGAAAATTACAATGCTATAACTCAAAGAAAAATCCAACAAAAATTAAAAGATTCGGGCAGTTTTATCATTTCTTGCACTATAAGAGATCAAATTATTGGAAATACATTATGTGATTCAGAAGTAAGCAAAAACCTAATGCCTTTTTCATTGTTTGAAAGATTAGGAATAAGAGAACTCCAACACACCATTTGAACCTTCAATCAACATGAGTTGACCGGCAATATACACTCCCACCAGACAATTTACCGACAAGCGAATCAGAACTGTCCGCTCGACTTCAACGAACTAGTTACACTCGTGTTGCTAGCTGACCAGATTGCTCCACTTAAGCAGTCAACTGATATGGTCAGACACGTTCTCCCAGTCAACCAACTCACCGATCCCAGGACACCAAAAGGTCCTTGGGCCCAACAAGGCAAAATATCGACATCACTCATGTAGTCCCTAATAGACTAGGTGTATCTATGTAATTTTGTGAACCACATCACATAATTCGATACATAGGTGACCATTATGTGAATAAAATGTTACATAATCTTAGCCAAACAGGTCGAGAAAGATCAATGCACCTGCTATAAGTTAATGTCCAATGCTAATCATTAGAATACTCTTTTACCTTCTCTCTCTCTCTCTCGTTCTCTTTGTTTCTCTCTGTTAGACCTGGGCGTTGGTTGGGTGGCTTGACAGGCTCGCCATAATCTCACTTAAAATTGGCGGGCTTGGGTGTGGAAAATTATATTTTTTTTTACAGGTCCGGCTCTGTCTGAGCGCGTTTTGATTTAATAAAAGCCTGACACAACCAAACCGGGCCCGCCCGCCCAAAACCCAGTCCGAACATAAAATCTCAAAATTTATTAAGAAATATGATTTGAGTAATGCTAACTTTTTATGTAATGCTAACGATTTGAGTATTATGTATGTAACTATAAATGTATGGGTATTAGATATGTACTTGCATGAGAATTATGTGATATGTTTGAATTTGTTTAAGATTTTAATGCATGCGTAGCTTCACTCCTGAAGCAAGCTCCTACAGAGAAATAGAGAAGCTTCTCAAAATTCTACTATGAATTTCACATAGATCTGTGTGTGCTTTTTTTTTTACTTTTTGTCTTTCTGAATTTATTAATTTATGTTTCTTTCTAGTAGAACAAAAAGAAAAAAAGTTGTTAATTTTTTTTAATATTGAACTTATATCAAAATTATATTTTGCCTTTATGTGTTTGCTCTTACGCTTTTGCATGCATATATGGTGGAGTAAATTATGATGATATTCAATCAACTACCAACTCTTGTACTAAATTTTGTTGGGTTTCAAGAAAGTCATTTTTTTGTGTTTAAATAAAGCTTCATGAATGTCATTTCTTCAATAAGGGTGAAGTAAAAAATTTCCTCTTTACAATGTAGAATGTATTATTCATGAATTGTGATGATTAGAGAGTTTTTCTTCCTCCTTTCCTATAACAAAATGATCTTTCTTTTTAAGGCCGGTGGGTCGGCCCAGATCAGCCCGACATTTAGTTTGGGCAGGTTTGACTTTAGTTTCTGAAATTGGCCACAAAATTAGCCCGAACCCACTTTAACTACTTAAAACTAGAACAAGCCTGGCCCGGCCAACTCCCAGATGTAATATTCCAATGATCTATAGTTTCAAAAATATATTCATTTTGAAAGAATTAAGCCTAAAGGCCTTTCAATCCTATCATTAAATGCAATGAAACAGAGAGTGAGCTTACGGTAGGTGGCGGGAACAATGCAGCCTCATCCAGCCAGTCATCTAATCAGATTGGACGGATAGGATCAGGCAGGGGCCCATGGAAAGGCTCAGAGATGCAGGCCCGCGTGACGGCCTCAAAAGGCCCAGCCCCGCCCTTCTTTCCCACGGCTCCAATCCCTCAACTCTCCTTCCCTTCTTCTTCTTCCTCCTACTTCCCCATTCTGAAACAAATATCAGGAACTGTGTAAGAAAACAAATGGAGATATGGCGAGATGGAGTCTCGAGGTCACCGCATTGTCGGCATCGAGATCACCCTTCCTTCTCCTCTACTCTCCTCGACACCATCTATCGTTCCATCGACGATGAACACTTCACCAGCGGAGGAGTAGACTCTTTCTCTGCTAAGAAAAAACAGAGCGACCCCAGCAGATTGATTGCACCGCTGAACCAATCACAAATGACTCGAACGGGAAGCGAATACTGGAGCAGAAGGAAGCCCTGCTCTGTGACAAAACAAACGGCAAATCGATCAGGTACCGAACACTGGACCACCGCTACCTCAAGCTCCTCCGACGGATCAAGCTACGGAGGTTTCTCCTCCTCCGAAGCAGAATCGGTCTCAAGCCGCCTTCCCCCAGCCAGATTATCAACCTACCTGGCCCGACCCGGCCGAAACAGGCCTGCAACATACCCTCCGCAACCGCAGCTGCCGACCGTCACCAGAGTCGACGATATGAGAGCGAAGAAGGAACGACACGGCTCGATTCGTAGCCGGTTACTGAGCGAGCTAAGAAAAGGGAGAGCACCTGCGTCTCCCGGCGCTCGCCTCGCTAACTTTCTCAACTCTCTATTCCCTGCGAAATCCAAGGTCTCAAGAAACCCCGTCGACAGCGTCGATAAGCCGGTGTATTCTTCACCGTCGTCTTATTCTCGATCCTGTTTGAGCAAGACACCTTCGTCGAGGGGACAGCCGGCATCGGAGAAGAGAACCGTGAGGTTCTGTCCAGTTAGTGTAATCGTCGATGAAGATTGCCGTCCTTGCGGCCACAAATGTGTGTACGGCGGAGATCGACTTCCGGCGGCGGCGCCGCCAGTAAGAAGTGCGACGGAGTTGTTGAGGAGATCGGAACTGGAAGAGGAGGAGGAGGACACGGATGCGGAGAGCGATTCGAGCTCTGATTTGTTCGAGTTGGAGAATCTGGCGGTTGGGCGGTTTCAGGACGAACTGCCGGTGTACGAGACGACGCGGCTGGGGAGCTACAGTGGTGTTTCGCATCGTTTGGTTTTATGACTAAAATACCCCGACAAAATCTGACAGTAAGAGGAAGGTGGGTTTAGTAAAATAATGAATAAATAATAATGAAAATTTTTATGTCTGTAATTTTTGTTTTTGGGAAGTAATATTAATTTTGTTTTTAGGGTAAAACAAATTGGTTCACTCTCGTCTCCTCCCTCTACTTCTTCTTTATCATTTACGGGTTTTCATGACATTCTGGTGTGATACAACAATTTCTGATGCAAGATTTCTGTTAGATTCATACGAGTGAATACCGTTTACATTTTTTAAGTTCGTACAGGGTTTCGAAATTTCAGTATTTGTGTTAGCAGTTTCATTTAAATTATTTTTGTTTATTGCAAATCAAAATGAATGATCTTTGTATATGCAAACCAAACAACTAAACAACTTATTCAGAACATGGGTAAAATAGTCATTTTTTCAAAATCAGTTGTTTTCCAGACGCACAAACCAAACAACAAGGCAACATATTTGAATCAGCTGCTCTTTAGCAGATTATGAGAATAAGCTGCTTATTAACAGAAGTTGGATAAGGTGCAACTGCTCCAAACAGACCGTAAAATACCCTTACAAAATCTTATAGTAAAAGGAAGGTGGGTTTAATAAAATAATGAATAAATAATAATGGAAATTTTGATGTCTGTAATTTTTGTTTTTGGGAAGTAATATTAATTTTGTTTTTATTGACTGCATTTTGTATGAAGTAAATTATCATATTTGATAGGTGCAGTTCAAGAATTCGAGCTTAGATTTATAACATATTAATTGAAAAAAATAAAAATTATTAAAAGTGAATGTGGAGTGCTCATGAGAAAGTGATCAAATTTTAGGAGTCAAAGAAATTATTTTGACAATATTGAAATATGTATAATCCAAATTTATATTAGCGTAAATAAGGAAAGATAGAGAGAGATAAAGAGATGAAAATAGAGAGAAATGAATAATAATCAATCATTCATATTAAAAAAATGTTCAATCAATTTATTGATGAGAGGCTACAATGATGATATTACATTTTTGCTTTTATTTGAAAGGGGTCTGTATTGGGATATTTCTAGTATTTTACTTGTATGAGCTTATTGTTCAACTGTTTTTTGGCTCGGTCAGCTAAGCTTAGATGGTTTTGGGTTGACGGGAACGACTTGATCGGTTGAGCTTTGTTGTCATGCGTGATTAATTGATCTACCGTGGTTGCAATTATGGATTCTTGGTGAGGAGCCTGTTGAGTGTCCTTGGGGTGGTAGGAGATACGGTGGAATTGAATTTTTCCTTGGATTAGCTCTGCTGAAGGGTAGACTAATGTATTAAGTTTGTTTTCTTGTGGTGCCTATCTTGAATACTATTTTTTCTCATTTCTGGTTGAATGGCTTGTGCTTGGATCATGCAGTCTCTTTTTGTTTACTTCACGATCTCATAAATTTTGCCTTATTGGCTTTTTTCATATGGTTTTGTTTGGACGGTCAAGTGGGTCTTACTATCTTCTAGTAGTGGATCAACCTTTGCTCTACTCTTCCATTTTGGATCATTGGGTCTCCTTAAGATCAGTGCTGTCTCATTTTTAATATAAATATTTTTGTTTTTCAATTATCTTACTACTTAAAAGTGATGTTGCAATACGAATAATAGAATTTAATGTAAAAGAATATCACATTTAATTTTAATTAATGATTTCATAATAGAACTCCCTTGATTTCAATACCTTTAGTTTTTATAAATAATGTGTGATGGACCTTCTTCTATTCCAAAATTGCTTAGCAACATCCCCCATTTGAGTTGGAAGGTTTTCAAGTGTTGTAATGGAGAACTTATCAAAACCATACAGTGATGTTTCCAATATGGTTATGATTAACTTCTTCGAGAAACCAAAGGGATAAAGGCGAGAGGAAAAATAAAGTCATTATGAAGATGAAGAAGTCTATATTTTGACTGTCAAATCAGGTGAGGTCGTTCAATTCGATCCTTTACAATAAGCAAAAAAACATTTAGTCAACTAGCCTGACATTCAATCCAATTGATCAAACATTTCTCGTGGCACAAGACCCTTCATAAAAAAACTTTCAATGACGTTCCGTTGCTTTCGCGGGTGCCCACTAGTGAGGTTGTTACATGTATTACAATATTTGAGTGGAATCAGCTTTTGAGTAGGAAGGGCTTCAGTCTTGTTGGTGGGATTTTGCTCTTTTTTTCTAATTATTTTCCATTTTATAATATTTTTTAATGTAGGTGACTCGACTTTGGTAATCTTGAGTGTTGATCCAGCTGTAATTGACATTTGAGAAACCAACTGAGGCACCAACGATGGCAAACCAGTCATCAGGTGAAGGCGATCGAATCTCAAGCAAGCATGACAGAGTTGATCACCCTGACATTCAACTTGAAGGATGCAGGGAAGTAGTCGACCAACTCGAGACATCCCCTAGGTCACTTTCCTATCTTCTTTTCTAGGTCGATTAGGATCCAATAGGGCGAGGCGATGTGCGAGCTATCAGCTCGTGTGAAGAATGTAAAGAGGATGAAAGAGCTGGTGGCGTCTCTTCATTTGTAGCTATCATTTGTCTAAAGAGATCCCTCATGTTCTAGGCTCAAGTTAAGTCAAATCAACTAAGCCAGCGAGGTCCAGCGGGGAGTTCTTGTATAGGATGTCGTGTAATTTTTAAGTGCTTTATCATAATTTAAAAATGACTTCTTACATCTAAAAACTAAACTTTACTTTCTACATATCAACCCCCCAAATCTCTTTATTCACATCAAAAGTATCCAGTGAGATACAGACTTTCATACATAGATAAGATGACATCCATGTAAAAGCTGAATTTCAGTTGTAATACAAGTAAATACATAAAAATTGACTGAAATACATTCAAATCTTACTAAATAATAAAATAAACATAACTAAAATTATTTAAAAAAAAAATCTAATTTATTATGATGTAAATATAAATATGTTAAATCCGGCAAATATGATATTTTTTAAAAAAAATTAATATAAATCCAAATTTGCAGTCCTAGATATTATTTGCCGCCCCTAACTACTTATAATTCTAATATTTGCATTTATGGCTGAAGATCGTGTGAAATGTAGATTTGAAAAAGGAAGCACAGTCGATGGCAAAAGCTGGCAGACGCTCGTGCGGAAGGAAAAAAAGGGGGAAAGGAGAGAGAGGCTTAGAAAAGAAGGGAAGCTTTATTATAATTAGTGGCTTTATTAGTTGCATGTTAGCTTTTTGTTGTGTGGTTGTAGTCACGGGATATAATCGGGAT
>NEWO01000272.1:237941-249786 GCA_003013225.1 Phalaenopsis aphrodite
AAGTAAATACATAAAACAGAAGTAATCCCAAATGGCATCTTAATAAGTCTATCTCTATCAAATATAAAAAAAATTATTACTTTAATATAAACGTTTTTATTAGCTACCAAATTAATGTTTTTCAAACTACTACATAATTTTTTAAAATATTTTCATGGCAATTATAAAAAAATAATTAAATAATAATGAGTTTAATTAAAACGACTATATTTTAGACATGGTCGATTCATTCAACATTTGAAATAGAAATATATTTTTTTTTATTTAAGTTGTTTAATATGATTTGAGATTCAGCTAATTTTGGCTCAAAATCAATCGTCTCTCAAGTCGATCGAATCTCAATTTAAGAAAATTATTATGTGCAGCTGAACGTACGTTCGGAGGACGGTACAAATTAAGTCACGCCACTATGAATTGCATGGTAGCCCATCCGGACCATCGCCCGGCCGTGCGGTCGCCACATGTAATAATTTCCCTACTCAAATTGAATGCAGTTTGATTGTAAGTTTCTTAATTTGGGAATGACATGTGATACGCCACCAACAAATTATAGACCTCTGTCGACCACCGCCGGCCACTATTAAACGCCGTCAATCACCGTTGACTTCCGTCAACCACGGCTTACTAGGCGTCATCAGTCGACGTTGTAACGTGAAAAGCTAGTAACCCTTTCCCGTCTGTGGGACAAGGGGCATCTATAATCATCAACTTATAGTGGATTTTACAACTGGGCCAGGCCCCGTGGTTTTTCCCTTTTACGGGTTTTTCACGTAAAAACTTCTGGTGTGATTACAGCTCAATTCATTTTTATCTGAGTGTGTGCTGAATCCTCGTGCAACGCTAAGACGATAATCAATTACTCTACCGCCACGAATTTTCTAGCACGCATCAACATGTGTTATGTCTAATTTTGTGCATAGAAAGTAGCAAGACTTTACCACCTATACAAATCAAACTCGTAAGTATATATAGAGAGAAAGAGAACTATATTATGATTTAGCTTTATAATGGACCAAAATGAACCCGTAGATGGAGAAAGACAAGCCAACCTGAGTTTTAAGAAAGTATGCAAGTAGACATGTGTAACCACTGCCGTTAATGAATTCCCTTAGTGAGAACCTTTAGACGATAGATGAATTCCATAAATAAGTAGTTGAATTTTTTGGCAAGTTAGTATGAGTAGAATGGACATCGATGAGTCCATTAAGAGAGTTTAATAGTTGAGTATTGAGGGTTGAGTATGATTTGACTTCCATGCACTTTGATGACTTCAAACACTTGGTGACCTAAACATTAGGAAAGTTAAAAGCTTGATGAATATTGAGTTGTTAGTAATCGACATATTATTATAATTTTAGTGTTGTTTAGACTTTTCTCATTTTCTCTTTTTTGCTTATATAACTATTTTGTAACTTATTCTTGTCAATTGTTTTAATATGAAATCTTGTCCCCTAAAATTATGTCTCTCTCTAGTTTTTTCTTCTTCTTTTCCCATTCATCTCTGGTTTGGTATATGTTTATCATAGTAATAGTGCGTATAATTCTATCCATAGCATTTGTGGATTCAATTAGCTTTTGCACAGTTTAATTTTTCTTCAAGGAAGCTTGATTCATCTTCAATCAACACCGTTGGGCTCAGTAGCCATCGATTTGCAGTATTTTGTTTCATCAAATAGGTTCTTTCAATTCTTTCTTATTCCATGTTTTATTTTCCCGTGTTGTTTGGGTATTTTTTGTTTGTTACAGCGATTGGTGAAAGGGATGATTCTCAATCCATTAATGTGCAAATGAATGGTTAGAATTATTTGTATTGGGGTTATGTCAAGTGATATTTTTAAATGGTAAGAGAATGTGGGGTTATTTTTTTGGAAATTTCGCTAAGTTGAAAAGATGAGTTTGCAAAATAAATTAAACTTTGGGATGGTTCTAATTAAAAAAATATAACATGGCTTAACAAATCTGTCTTACAATCTATAAGTGTCAAATTAGCAATGTATGAAATGGCTAAAATAGTTTGAAATTATTTGTAAAAATTATATATACAGTCTAGTTTTGCAAAAATATTCCAATTAGAGATATATATTCCAATTAGAGATATATATCCGAACCCTTCAACAAAATAACATGAGAATTTATGATTTTTATTTTGTCGAATCTAATCTTTGGGTTCAGCTTGCTCTTAATGAATTTGTAGAATTAAGGGCATTTGTATCTTATAGTTTTCAATAAGAAGAATAACATTTGGTTCCACGCACTTTGTTCTTCGTCCTCATATTGAACGTAGAAAACTCACCTCTCATTCAAAACTTTGTGTCTATCTTGGTTATGGTGAAGGTCAAAAGGGATATCATTGTTATGTTCATGTTTATGAAATGCTCTACATTATTTTCCATGTTGTGTTTCTTGAGCATATTCCGTTGTGTTTCTTGAGCATATTCCTTTCTACTCTTTTCTATTGGATACACTCACTCTTAAGAAATTTGACCTTACTTGTATTTATCTCTCTCCACTGACACAGATATTGCTACATATCATAACACTCCTCTCTCTTCTACTAATTAATGCAGGGATGATACAACTTTCTATGCATCCTCTATTCTCTCAATTATTCCTTTCTTGCCCATATTACCCGCCGAGGTGCTACTGTGCCTACAAATCCTCTTCACTGCCCTCAACATGTTTGTTAGTCCACTCGGCTAAATAATTTTTTTATTCTACATACTCAGTTTCTTTTTCAACTTTTCTGAACTTTATTCACTAGCTCTCAAAGCCCTCTCCTTATAGAGATGTTGCTCTTAATCCACTTAAGCAGAAGGTAATGATAGGGGAACTTTATGTTTTACAAAAGATCAATACTTGTGATCATGCTCCTTTTTCTTATGAGAAATGTGCTATTGTTTCATGCTAGGTTATTAGATTTAAACCATGTCAGATGGGTCTATTGAGTGATACAAACCTCTCTTGGTTGCTAAAAAGTACCCATAACAGTATGATATAGATCACAAAGAAACTTTTACTCTACTAGCAAAGCTTAGCACAATTCATAGCAATAGTGTTTGTCCATCAAAAGTCCATTTTTCATATGTCTTTGACAAAAAACATTTTTAGATGGTGATGTTCAAGAAAAATGTACACGGTTACCCTACCTGATGTTGCCCATAATTCAAATGAAGTATATATACTAAAGAGAGCTCATTATGGGCTTAAACAAGCTTCTCGAGTCTGGTTTCAAAAGCTCTCCACCATCATTACTTCTCTTGGGTTTCATCGTACTTCACATGATTCTGCTTTATTTTTTAGATGCATCTCTTCTAGTCGTATTCTTTTTTCATATACATTGATGAAATAATTATTAATAGGGATGTTGTTAATGGGATTGGTGATTCGAAATTTCACTTAGCTCATGAGTTTGAGAAGAAATATTTGTGTCATTATCATTACTTTTTAGGGATAGAAGGGGATTATTCTCATTGTGGATATCTTCTCTCACAGTCTAAGTATATAACTGATCTTCTTGAGCAAGTTTGCATGTCTGACAATCACACAATTAATGCCCCTCTTGAACTTAATGTTATATCTTCTTCTTCTTCTAATGGTGCCACTTTACTAGATCCTACCCTGTGTTGTACTTTAGTTGGTACTTAGTGTATTTCAATATTATTAGACTTGATATTGCTTATGGCATCCATATTATTAGTCATTTTGTCACTTCTCCTACAATAGTTCATTGGCCAATTATATTATGTATCCTTTGATATCTTTGAGGCACTCAATTTTAGAGTCCTCTCTATCCATCAACTTTGATTTTAGTGCTTCGAGCTTACTTAGATGCAGATTGGGGAGGTTGTTTAGGTTATTTTCATCGCAAATATACCACTAGTTTTTAATTATTTCTAGTTGATTCACTTATCTCTTAAAAAGAGAAAGAATTGAATTGTTGTCTCTAGGTCATCAACACAACCAAAATATTAGGTTATGGCTTCAACTAGTGTTGTGATTATATTGTCATAAAGGTTGCTTGTTGATGTGAAAGTCTCCATTTATAAACCATCTCCCATGTGTTGTGGCAATACTACTGCTAGAGTATGAGTGGAGATTGATTTTGATTTCACTTTTCATCACTTCTAGAGTTGCACCATCACTTTTCCCTTTATCTCTTCTACTATGTAGATTGTAGATTTGTTCATCTGGGCTTACACTATTTTGCATTTTCTTTTTTTACTTAACACACTCTCTATGCTTTCTATTAACACACCTTGAGTATGAGTGGAGATATTATAAATATTATTATTATTTAAGGATATTTTAGTCTTTACTCATTTTATCTCTTTTTGCTTATATAACTCTTGTGCAACTTATTCTCTTTATTGTTGCAATATGAAACCCTAGCCCCAAACATTATGTTTCTTCGACTTCTTCTTTTCTCATTCATCTCTATATTTTCATTCGCTTATCATTAGCACTTTGAGTTGCTTCATATTCAACAACTTACCATACTTGATCTTGGTTCTCATGATGTTTTGAACAACTTAACTCAATTACAAATGAGTGCATAATGATTCTTTATTTTATGTATTCCTTTTGTTGTATTATTAGATCCTAAAATGTCTCTGGGCTTGAATTACACACAAAAATGTTATGATATGAGAGAATAACCACATAGAGAGAGGGAGAGAGAGTCAGTATTTTAATGATGTGAAAGGACTGGTGATAAAGGATGGATCTCTTCACTCAAGAATTTGGGATTTCTTACTTCCATTAAGCCTCTTACTTCCCTATGAATCCATTTTCTCAACTTCTTCCTCTCCATACCTCATGGTGACCACCTTTATTTATAGGTTAAGCTAGCAAGAGGTACGACGAGCACAAAGCTACACAAAAAAAAAATGTACAGTATACTAATGGATTAGAATATCCTGTGATGTGAACAATGTAACTTGTTTATCTTTTTGCACTTTGGATGACTTGGCAAGGTTGAGCGAGGTGCCTAAGTGAGTTCACAACAGGATTTGCTAGCTATAAATGACCAATTATGCTCACCGAACAAGTTGGTTTAGATAATTTATAAGTTAAGATGATTTTCTCAGCATTAGTTGAGCTATCTTAGGTAACTTGCTTTGTCAAATTATCTTGTTGGCTTGTTGTAACTAACTACCTGGTTGAATTATCATGTTGACCTGTAATTTATCATTGAACTAGATCCAAGGGTTTTAACCATAAATATTTAATTATCTAAATCAAAAATATTTTTATAAAATTAAATTTTGAAAATAATAAGAAAATTATCATTTTCTTTTAATTGAATAGTAAAAGTGTTTATAAAAAACTTATTTTTGATGTTTTGGCTTTCTTATAACTTGTGACCTTTGTTATTATTATATTGTGAATCTACAAAACCTATGAATGCTAATATATCAAAAATATAAAAAAAATGAAAAGACGTCCAATGCACAAAAATACATAAAGTATTTATACAAATTCATATAATTAATGTGTATATCATGTAACCACTATTACAACTTTCATTATGGTTATTTTCTCGCTCCCTTTTGATAATTTTACCATAAATTTTGTTTTTTTTACCAAGCCTCTGTATCATATTTTCTTCATAGGATACAACATAGGTTCCTTAGCTTAACATTATGTCTATTATAAAAAATATTAAGCCAACACCTATCAATTAATGTTAAACTCTAAATGATTATCACGAATGTTTAACAAGCTAATCAACCAATGTCCATAAATATTCTACATCAAATGTTCATCATTGTCTTTCACCCATATTGTTGATTGATGCATGTCATCCTTTGTCAGCATTGTAGCCTCATGCTACTACCAGAAGAGACATTCTCCAATTGAATTTCTATAATGTAATCCTACTATCTAGCTTTATAAAATAACAAACCTTTATAATATTAAGTCACAAATAATTAAAATATTTTGACTTAACAAGATCCCACTGTTTTTTTATCTCAAAGTATTTCATGTAGAAAAACTTTGTTGTCTTTTGAATATATGCAATTTTATCCCTCTTTATCCAGCTTTACACAATATTTTTGTCCAAATATAACTATAACTCACTGTTACTAATGTTTTAAGTTATTTAGCATTGGAGAGGAAGAATATTCTATCACCCTCTTATTTTTTTATGGCGAATTTTCTATTAATTCATAAACTTCTAATAATAATAGAGTGTCATGAGAACACATTACAATACATAATGAATATTTCACAGAAAATTACATGATAAAATTTTTACTGAATTTTTTCTTATAACTGTTTAAAGTGATTAAAAATTTGTATTTACCATGCTAACTTTTGAAAAATTTTAGCCCACACACCCATTACACATTATTATTTGCCATGCTAACTTTCAAAGCTTTTTAGCCCGCCCACCTACCATTCAAGTTATGTGTCACACTAACTAATATCTATGTGGTTTATCTCAAACCATGTTGTAAGATTCATTTAGTAAAATTAAAATTTAATTTTTAAAATACTTGATGAATATTAATTAGGTTTAGTGATTGTATAATACCAAATAAATTCTTTATATATAATTTACTAAAATATTAATTAAGTTAGTTGCTAATAGATTATCTTTGGCTTCAAGTAACTATCAAGTAAAAGCTCATTTAAGTCAACTTTCTTCAAGGAATTTGAAAAGAAAGAGATAAGTAAAAGGTAATTACTAGAAGAAAATTGTAAGGTACAATCTACTTCATTAGGTGCCACTAAAGATTATCTTTTTTTTTTAATATAACTTGATTCATGATTAACATGTCCCAAAATATTAATGTAGACTCAACAAAAGTAGAATAAAAATATTTCATCATATGGATGTTAGAAGTGGACATTCTCCCCCAAGTTGCTTCCAATTGTCTTAACCATGGCATTTTTTTGTTCCATAGGGTTGAACCATGAAAAAGAAGTAATAAAAATTTCCTCTTCCACCAACCTTAATTTCAAAAATCTTTTTTAGAATATCAAATAGTTTAGCAACTTCAACTCATATTTTTTCACATTTGTCAAATTTTTAAGGATCTGATCATGACTTATTTAACCTCTAAACCTTAAATTTTATATATATACCAATTTACTTGTATATTAAAAGGAGTCTTTCACTTTTCAAAAATTATAAATGTGATGTGAAATGAAGGCTATGGGTTGTATAAATGTAAAAAAAAAAAAGTTTAGGTGTATACATGTAAATTACCATAAAAAACTTTTTAGGGATGCCTCCGAAGAGAGCTTTTAACTGATGTGATTGCAATGGTGAAGCGTGCTGTTGTGGCCTTAGTTGTGTCATTTCTTGGAGATAGCCATCATTGTAATATGATGCACAAAATCATGTGTCGTTAGTAACTCTACCTTTTATGTGGACTAATATTTTTTTTTGTCTAAAAGATCAGTCAAAAAGTGATGACTAAGCTCATCAATCATGTCTACTCCAATAACATGGACAGTCATTGTTGTTGCATTGCCTTGTTAATAATGACTACTTTGAAATTCACGAAGAATCTATGAAAAATTAATTCATTGAAATAATGTCATGAAACATGCCAAGTCAATAGTTTAATCATATCCCTAAGATTACATTAAACTAAAAAAAGCTCTCTCTCTCTCTCTCTCTCTCTCTCTCTCTCTCTCTCTCTCTCTCTCTCTCTCTGAGATTTTGTTAAAAATTGACTAACCTTTTTGTGATTTGGTAAATTATCACATGTCATTTTCATGTTGATTTTTGCCTATTTAATAGTAAATAAAAGGATTTTTGTGGAAGTAAGTGTTTTTAAAGTGTGAGAAAATAAAGTCATAAATATCAAAAGTGATAGTTGTGGCCTCCTTTTTCATTTTACTCTAATTGCATGAAGTATCTTAAGAAACTTACAACCCACTAATCTTGCCTTCTCACCTCCCAAGCATTGCTAACTCTTCATCATTATCGTCTCTTCTAACCATTTCTGCACTCAACTTGCACATCTTTTTTTCTCCAACTTTCTTTGAGATAATGCTTTCTTCTCACACAATAATGTTGGAAGCACAAGATTCAGAAGATTATTAAGAAATTCATTTAATTAATTTTGAGTTTTAAAATAAATTTTGGATCACTGGATCTAAAAAGATTTAAAAGTATTGAACTAAATATAAACTATCACTTAAAAATATTTTTGGGATAAAAAATCTAAATAATAGAAATATAAAATCAAAATAAACAACTCATTCTGATGATTTCATTTATTCCAAATTCTTTGAAAAATAAGATATACGCCTAAACTATACAAAATTAGGTGACCTAACATAAATTGTAATATAACAGTTAGCCAAGTCAAGGTTGCTCACCATGACATTTGTGCAATTAAGGTGCATGCATTAGAATTGAGCTATTCTATAGCTAATTACTAAAATAAGTAAAATTTTGGCACCCAAGTGCTTTCTCATTATGATAAAAATTCTAATGGATGATGCTTGATCATTTTGTGATAACTAATTATTATGACATCTACAAACCTCTAATTCAAGTGCCATCAATTTCATTGGATTTCTCGTAACATGAAAAGTGATTTTATAGAGTGAAATTTACTTTTGATTTTTATTTGGTCTCTAAATTTAATTGCCAATTTTTTTCACAGTATTTGCATTATTGATAATTTAAAATTTAGTGTATTAACCTTGTTAGACTTATGACATCAAGAACTTTAAAATATTATACTTTATATATTGATAGTAGTCGATGTCGGCGATTGCCACCATTAAACCATCATAAGACCACAATTGTAGTCATTATCGATCACTTAGCTTGACATGGAGACCATTATTTCTATCAAACTAACTTAGAGAAGAAATCATATAAACTTCTTAGTGTATAAGAAGATATGATGCATCTATTATTGTTAAGAGAAAAATTAATTGAATTTTATAATAAATAAGGGCAAAGTTCACATACTAAATTTTATAAAAGTCCCCAATTTTACTTATTTTAAACATTAAACCCTATAAGCATAAATTATTCCAAGGTCTGAAATACTTCTTGACCATTGCTAATTTTAGTAATTCGATTTTATGATTTCTTTATGTATCTAGAAGAGCTATCTTAATTGTCTCTAATATCTAGTGATTTTGTTCATTTAGTCCATTCCCTCTTCCTAAGAATGGTTATCTTAATTACTTTTAGCTCATAAATTTTGACATTTTAGCCCATCTGCTTTATCTAGAAAAAGGATTACTTCATTGATTTTTGTGGCCCTTTAACTTTAATTCATCAATTTACTACTCTAGCTTACTAGTTCTTGCTATCAAATTAACTCCCACATCTATGAAAAAAAAACTCATTCTGACCATCCATCATAATTCATATCAACACATCCACACTTTTTTACTTTACTCTATAAAAAGAAACATAATAAATTAACTATGCATTTTGTATTTACTTCGTTAATTTGGGAGAATGATAACTATAATCATCAATTACTTTGTGTATCCCAAATACATTCTCTATTTTTATATGTTTATGATCATTATGATATATTATGATATATTTTCCCACCAAATATCCTAATTTCCCCTTGTCCAAGGTGATCCTTACAAGATTTCATAGAAAATCTCTTAAGTTACTTGCTTGAAAATTTTTCTTAAATGAGTTACTCAAATGCTTGTCTCACAAAAAAAAAACTTTAGAGATTTATTTTGACTGAAGGAAATCCTTACTTCTCTTAACGATTATTCATATGTGCATGTATTTTCTTAGGGAAACTTCTAAAATCTCATATAAGGTTATTAAAATAAAATTATTGATCACGTAATTAAGTTATATTGCTAATTCAATGAATTCAAGGAAATTATAATATCTATTATTAAATGTACCTTCTTAGAGGTACCCATTGTTGAATCCAAATTAGATATTAGCTTATCAAACAGTCAATGTTCATAAGAAATAATGCAATATCAAGTAGATCTTTGCTAGAAGGCAAAATTTTTCTCTTTGCTCATTTTTTATATCAAGAATGGATTTAAAATATGTGCCAAAAAGTCTTAATGAATTTCCTTAAAATAATTTTTTAGAATTTTAGAGTGTATTATGCAAGGTAAGAAATTGGATCAACTTATACGGGAATTCATCAAGTAGTGGAAATAATATCCATAATATAGGTTCAACGACTCCAATCATTTTTATACATGATTCTAAATTTGAAGATAGTGACATTCGGTATGCTAGAAATGTTGTGAAGCACTAGTTGTGTGACAACGACTTTTTATATACCTAAAAATACAAGAATTTGACACCACTACTAGAAGATTTAATCACTCGGTAATGACGCCAAAAACTTGATGCAACTTTTAATATGCAAGAATTTATGAACCCAGATTTATATATTTATAATGATTTTGTAAATTCACAATTTTAAACGCAAGTATACGTATCACTCAAGTAATACATGGCTCTAGTGAAGTCCTGTTTATCGATCCCACATGGAAGCGAGGTAAGAGGTCTTTAGTCAAATCCTAGTCTACTACAATTAGTCCTTAGTTTGGAATGTCGATTAAAATGATGTTTTATCTAGCAACTACTTCTGAATGCAAGTGTTAAATGTAAAGATAATAACTAAACTAAATGCAAATATTAATTCTAAAGATAACCCTTTTTGGATGAATTGGTTTGGAGAATTTTAAGATATTAAAAACTACTATTCTTATGTAATGAATTGAATAATGTAAAAGAATGAGATGCATTAAATATTGTATGTGTCAAATAGGAGCAATCCTACTCTTTACCCTTTGGTCTAGGTATAAAGAACATTGACTAATCTTATGCTTGTTTACTGAATCTGTGGCTAGGCTGGGAGGATACTGACTATCACTTCAGAGCTCCCACGTTCCCCTCACCCGATGGCTAACATATCCGCTTCAGTACTCAAAAAATAGGACCGAATTGGGGATTTTAGTCTGTCACCCTAAAATCTCCAATTCTACGCCCATCAAAGTATATTTCTCTATTTATTTGCATTCAACTCTCATGAACTTAACCATCTATGAAATCTGAACGTAGTTCTACTTTGTTGAGAATTATACAGCCCTCTAGGGTCTTAATGCAATTACAATGAATTTTAACACTACAACTGGCCTTTATTGTAATGTAAATAAAGTGCAAGTAAAAACTATCACATTGATAATTAAATCTGCTCCTAACATGCATCACAAAATCCTAAACATGAATTCTACTCATTATAAAAGAAAAGTAAAATGAAAACAACGACATAATCTTCTCATGTCATTATTTCCAAAAAAGAAGAGAGAGTAAGAGAAGCCTATCACAAAGCACGAAGAAAACACAACGAAAACTTCATTTAATCAAAGCGAATCAACTAGATAGGTGTTTACAAAAATCAAAAGATAATGAAGAACACAATACATAGCTTTTTTCCTTTGAAAGAAAGATGAATATCTCTCCCACAAAGTCTCCAGTGGATCCATGCAATGCTAGAACATCTCCTTACAAATTCTCCAAAAATCTCCTCTCCAATCTGTCCAAAAGGGTAGAAATCTATTTTTCTACTCCTATTCTAAAAATCCTAAACTTCCTCCACACTTTTCCTAACATTCCTCTCACCCCTTTTTTAACCTAAATTCGTTATTTTAAAGTGTAGGGATGAAGTTTGAAGAGTTGCCACAAGAATCCTTTCAAAAAGCCATAAGATAATGAAGGACCACAATACTTAGCTTTTTCCCTTGAAAGAAAGAAGAAAATCTCTCCCACAAAGTCTCTAGCGGATCCATGCAATGCTAGAATTTCTCCTTACAAATTCTCTCAAAATCTCCTCTCCAATCTGTCCAAAAGGGTAGAAATCTA
>NEWO01000272.1:250401-268697 GCA_003013225.1 Phalaenopsis aphrodite
CCTAAGTAAAAGTATTAAGAAAGTTGTGTGCTTTTCTATCAATTGTAAAATTCTCCTTTGAATTGGAGTTTTAGGAAACTAATTTTAACTATGTGATTAAATTTATGGGTGAAAATAAAGAACAGAATAAAGAACAAAAAATTAAAACATCACAACTATGTAATTTCAAGATAATCATAAAATCTATGTTAAATACAAATTTCTTAGACTTTCAATTCAAAGGAGAAAGGGGAATCCACTAGTTAGTAATGCTTTGAAATAACAAATTTAACATTTTATTCATTAAAACACAGAAAATACAAGAGAATAGAATGACAGAGCCAATTGAATACACTGCTCCCACCTATCTTCCTTCATTCTCCACATGAGTAGATCCATGTTCAATGTAAGCTACAAGCACCTCACTACTCCTCTTAAAATTTCTCACCAATTTCTATCTAGGAATCTGCTTTAAGGATTCAACAAATGGAATGTTGATTGTGATTTTTTTAAACACTTTAAAAAACCTACAGAACTATTGGTTAAGTTTATGTTTTTGAAGACTCTCCAGAAAAGGTGAAAATGGTTTTTCATATTCTTTCCTAGGAGGTGGGTCAGATTTTTCTATGTATCGGATTGGTTTTTCACGGTGCATTCTTTGCATATCATTAACATCTTCTACACTAGTCTCCTTCTTAGCCATCTCTTCTAACTCTTTTCCATTTCATAACTTAATGGATTTCACATGTATCTTTTTCGCTTCTTTAGGATTCACTACCTTGTTTTCAGGTAGCATCCCTTGGAGTTTGTAACTCAAAGAATTTGTTGTTTGCCCTAATTAATTCTTGATATTTCTTATAGTCTCAACTTAACTTTTTAATTGATTCTCAATTTATAAATTGACTTCTTCTAAGGATAATTTCTTCTACTTAGACTAAGGAGTTGAATTGAATCTTGGCAGGTAAGTTAGTCTCAAATTGCTACCGCCTTGATTATTCAAATTTTCTACAAAAATGTGTTGATTGTTACTCATTGATGGTTTCTTACATCTAGATTATTATTGTTCCAATTGAAATTTGGTCATTCCCTCTAGCTTGTTTTACATGTATTGGAATATGAATTACTGGTTCTATTTTCTATGGTATTAAAAGTCTCTAAAGAAGAAGTACTTGGATTTCCTACTTGTCCATAAATAATCTTATCAGTAGATAGTGATCCTTACATTGAATTTAGCCCTAAGTTATCTAAATTCATAGATGCATCAGCTACTTATGAAGTTATTATGGCTAAGATATCAGTATCATGTACACTTGCTACCCTCTTAGGGTTCACTCTCTCAGCATGTCCTTACAAATTATTCATAATCATCTCCTTAATTAATGACTAAGCCTTGTCAAATGGTTTGCACATAAGTGATCCCTCAGTTGTAGCATCTATTATCGACCTAAAAAATCCCACTACCCCATTATAAAATATTTGAATAATAAGACATTTAATTATGTTTTATGATATGGTTTTAAATGTTTTGGGCACTTCTTAAGTAATTTCTTGAATTTCTTCCATGTTTCATAAATTAACTCTCCATCTAATTGAGTAAATGATATTGTATTATTTCTAAGTTTGATAGTTTAAATGGGAGAATATATTTATCCAGAAATTTTTGGGCTAGGTCATTCAAGTTGGAGACTAATCTTATTGTTATGAAGTTTAGCTACATCTTAAATTTATCCCTAAATAAGAAAGGAGATAACCATAGTCTATTGATATCATTGGAGATAGTGTAATACCTAAAAGTAACACATGATTCAAGCAAGCTAGCTAAGTGGATATTAGGGTATTCTTTCTCAAATTGATTATTTTGTATTATTTAGATGGAAATAAGTTTCAGTTCAAAGAATGTGATGTGTGCAAAATTTGTAATAAAAGTTATCAAAATTTTCTTACAATTACTTGTATTTTTAATCTTTTTTTTATGTTTTTTAGGTATTTTTATGCAGTTTTAGAGTACAAGTACTAATGAGAGCTTGAAGAAGCATTAAAGAGATAGTGGTGTAAACATAAAAAAGTTCTTTAAACAACAGTCCTATATAAATTCAAAGGAGTGCAAAAAAGCGCATATAGCAGTAGCAGGTAGGAACCACCCTTTTGCATTCACATATAGGATAATAAGCCATGCAAAAATAGAGTGAACAAGACTCTGGTGCTCCATGTAGAAAATTCAACCCAAAAAACCAACATAGGGAGCTATGATGGTTGATATCTGCGTGACATCTCTTAGCGCTACACAAAACTAATTCTTCTGAAAGAAAGTGGAGGTCTTCTCTAGCAATTTTTAGAATTGCACTCTATACATTTCATCTGTATAAGTGAGAGTAAAATTTATGTGTGAGAGAGAGTATTTTCTGAGACACATCCGCAAGCGAATATTAGAGAAGATTGTCTGAGAGATGTAGTGCACATCAGCGAAGGAGTCCATAAACTCTAAGTAAAATTAAAATGTGTAATCATTCTAGTTATATTTTCTAAACTCTTTTGCTTTATTTGATTTTATAAATAAAATATTTATCTTGTTGTTTCAAAACATGAATTGTTACTAGTTATATTTTTTCCTTTAATTTAGTGAGTAAAAATTCTAATGTTTTGTTGTTGTGCATGTGACTTGTATGGAACAATACGGTTGCGGTGTCTTGTCCGTTAAATCTTAATTTATATTCAATCATGCTAATTGAATTATTAAAAATTTTTGTGAACTTTGAGTTTTGAAAGAATTCTAATTAGGAAAACTAGGATAAAATTCATTAACTAGAGGAGTAGAAATATTGCTCTTGGTTCAGTGCTCTCTTATAAGGAAATACTTCATCTTAGGGATTTTACTAGATTTGAGGAACTAAACTTATTAATTGTCTTAAATTTCTTATTGTCATCAAGACGTACTAAAGATGAAATTTATTCCTAATAATCATCGTCAAACTTGTCACTTTTGCCAACCTTAGATTTTAGGATCAAATCAATGGAGATACTTTCACCTACAAGATTTACCTCACACGTTATATTAAGATTTTTATCTTTGTAAATATTTGGTCATTTACATTCAAAAATCACTATCAATCAAACCTTTAGGATATACTCAAAATCAATTGGATAGAAATTTTTTACACTTCAGGAGTTCATTCATTCTTTATGGGATCGATACACAAACTATGTTTTGTATATTACTTGAACGACATGTATACTTGTGTGATTCATCAGTGTTTCGAAACATTTGTTTCATACCATGTTTTTTGCACCATTTACAGGGAATGATGTTAAATTTTTAATTTTATAAAAATTTTAATTAAACTATTAAGATTTAGACTTAAAAATTACAGTGCTGAATATTTTATACTAATTTGTTAAAAAATCAAAAAAATAACATGTTACGTGCTTGCTATTTTATTTCAAATTAGTACACCTGCTTTTATTATTATGAAATTTGTATTTTTGTTATTATTATTATTTTACTTTTCCCAATTTTTTTGTTTCATTTTTATTTCTTTGAGACATTTGATTGAGAATTTAGAAATTTATTAATTTAAGGCCACTTCAATAGATTGTTCTAATTATGTATGTATAAGACTGGAACTTCATAACTAATACTTTACGAGTTTGAACTAGAAAAAATCATTAAAAAGATAAAAAAACTGAAAATAGATAAAAACAAGTTAGAAGAGATGGAAAACAGACCTCATGAAAAACACAACACAACATGTCTCATGTCATACCTCTATTACTTGGGAAATTTTCCAACCCACAGTAGAATAGATTCTCTTAAGCATTAATAACCCTACCAACGTTAGTACTTTTTTTAACTCAAACATGTCATTATTTAGATGGTACAAAAAATTAGTTTGATGGGTCACCTACGTAAAGCTTTTGATGTAATGGTTTCTCTAATGATACTATTAAACTTAAGACTTTCCCTTTCTAACTTAGGGATAAGGCTAAGATGTGGCTCAATTCCTTGGCTCCAGGATCTATTATCACATAGAACGAATTGGCTCAAAATATCTAGCAAAGTGTTTCCTCCCAATCAAGCTTGAGAGAGATTTAAGGAGCCACTTAGAAAATGTGCTCACCATACTCTACCAGATTTTTTTCATAATTTAAACATTTTGTATTAGCTGATAGATTCATTGAGGTCCATAATATAAGATGGCTCTAGGGGATTGTTCATGTTTAAGCCATGTAAGGAGGTTATTCACTGATTGAGGAGTTGTAAATAACTAATTTTTAATGGTCATCAAATAAAATTAACTCTAAGAAGATAGCTAGTGTGCATGATACCAACATGTTAGTAATTTTAACCTCTCACGTAGTTACTATCTCTTGGAAGTTAGAAAATCTAGGGTTGAATTTTGAACCAAGATAAATAGTAATTGAGGAAAAATTCTTATTATTAATTAGTTAATCATAGTGCTTTGCATGTAGAATCCATAAATGTTTTAACCAATAGGTCCAATAACCCATGTTTCAACACCTACAACCATAGCTGGAAAAATCATTTGAACTTTAAGTATAATAATAATAATCAAGGTGGAGGAACCCAACAGTGGGGTACCAACCAATCTAATCGAGTAAGTAGTTAGAAAAATTAGGGTAGAGGGAACCTTAGACTGACTTAGCTACATGGATTCACTTCAAATACACATTTTAAGGACAAACTTATCTTTAGATGAGATTGTGATGCAAATGAGAAATCAATTATAGAGTCAAGCTATAATAATAAGAAATATTTAAAATCAATTAGGACAAAAAGCCTATTGATTGAGCAATACACCCCAGGGAACCCTACCTAGTAATACTGAAGTGAATCCCAATGAAAAAAGAAAAGAGTGTGTGGAAACTATTGAATTAAAAAGTGGAAAAATTTGAGAAGAAGTTACTAGGAAAGAGCTTGGGGTGAAAGAAGTTAGCCCCAAGCAAGAAAAAAAAAACTCAGTGGCAACCCTACCTCAGACTTAAGAAAATCAGACCCACTTTCTAAGAAGGAACTAAAAAGGCCACCTCCACCATTTCCCTAAAGGCTTAAAAATAAAAGCTTTGTAAAAATTTTTTGAGATTTTTAGAACTTTTTAAGAAGATTATAATTAACATTCCTTTTGGTGAAGCCATAGAGATAATGTCCAGTTATGTCAAATTCATAAAGATCATTCTCAACAAGAAAAGGAAACTATGTGATTGTGAGATCGTAGATCTAAGTGAGGAGGGTAGTATTATTTTCCAAAAAAAACTTCCTCAAAAACTTAAGGATCTTAGTAGTTTTAGCATCCCCAGTGTTATGGGAGAGAAATTATTTAGGAAAGCCAGATGTGACTTAGGAACTAATAAAAACCTTATGCCTTAATAAACTTTTAGGAGATTAGGACTGGGAGAAGTCAAACATAACAATGTAAACCATCAAATTTTTTACCTATCTTTGACTTATCCTAGGAAGTTGTAGAGTATGTCTTGGTTAAGGTTGATAGATCTATAGTCCTTGTAGACTTTATATCTCTATAAATCAAGAAAAATAAGGAGATTCATATAATCCTATGTATACCTTGATTGATATTCAAAAGGTGGAACTAAATATAAGGATTAACGGTCAACATTTTACATTTAATGTTCTAAAAATGATTAAATACCCCCAAGACTCTCGTAATGAATTGTCTTATAGGTTAGACTTCGTGGATGGGTTGATTAGATGATAATTTTAGGATAGTTTTGAGGTTGACCCAGTAGAGCATGAATTGATTGAGGAAGATAATTAAGACCCTAAGAAATAATATGGTCTACTATTAGATGCAATACTTAAAGTGACTAGGGATGGGTTTGAAATTTAATATAAATCAACTATTGCTAAACTTTTATTACCATCTGTAGTTGAGGCATCTGAATTAGAACTTAAGGTTCTCTTTAGACACCTAAAAAATATATTTTAAGATTATTTTCTCTAAATCACTTAATGTAAAAGAGAAAAATTGATGAGAGTTCTAATAAATTTTAGGAAAGCTTTTGGGTGGACTATAGCTGATATTAATTGTGTGAGCCCTTCACTTTGTATACATACAATTTTGATGAAAGAAAATTACTAACTCAAATATGATCCCCAAAGAAAGCTAAACCCTATTATGAAAGGTGTGAATAAGGTAATATTAAAATGGTTAGATGCAAAAATTATCTATCCTATTTAAAAGAGAACATGAGTTAGCCCTATACACTATGTTTCTAAGAATGGAGGTGCGACTATAGTGGAAAATAATTAGAAAAAAAAATATCCACTAGATGTGTTACAGGGTGGAGAATATGCATAGAATATAAGAAAAAGAAAAATGTTATTAAGAAAGATTATTTTCCATTACCTTTTGTTGGCCATATGTTTAATGGATTGGCATGCTACCCATACTATTGTTTCATATATTGATATTTTGGTTACCATCAAATTTCTATAGCCCCATAAGATCTGGATAAGATCACCTTTACTAGCCCTTATGGGATATTTGCTTTTAGGAGAGTGCCTTTTGAACTTTGAAATGCCCCTGCGACTTTCTAGAGATGTTTGATAGAAATTTTTTCTATATGATAGAAAGGGGATAAAAGGTTTCATGGAAGATTTCTCAAAATTTGGTATGTCTTTTGATGCTTGTCTTGAACACTTAACAAGAGTTTTACAAAGGTGTAAAGAGACTAACCATCTACTAAATTGATAAAAGTGCTTGTGAATGTATTTTTTCTTGGGCACGAGTTATTGGAGAAAGGGATAAAAGTAGATCACACATAATTTTAATTTATAAAATTCTACAACCACCCATACCATAGATCAGACAAAGGAGTTAGGAGTTTTATTGTGCATGTAGGATTCTATCATAGATATATTCCAGATTTCTCCAAGATATCCTAGCCTTTATATCATTTGTTAGAGAAGGACATGCCTTTTGAGTTTGATGAAAATGCTTAGATGCTTTGAATGTTTAAAAGAAAAACTAGTCACTACAATCATTATTGTGCACCATATTAGGATATTTCATTTCAACTTATATGTGATTCTAATGATTATGTTATAGGGGTTATACTAGTATAATTGAGAGATAAGATTTTTCAAGCGATATACTACAGAAGTAGGACTCTAAATGAAGCACAAGTGAATTATATTACCATTGAGAAGGAGTTACTTATGATAGTATTTGTGTTTGCTAACTTTATTTTTTATCTGATATGTAATAAAATTAAAGTCCATACCAACCATTTTGTTATTTAATACCGCGTGACTAAAAATGATCCAAAATATCAATTGATTCATTGGATACTTCTACTACATATATTTGATATATAGATTTTTAACAAGAAAGGAACCTAAAAACAGACAACAGATGTTTAGAATAAGAAAATTATTTAAAGCTTTATAAAGGTATTAATGAGAATTTTCCTAATGAACAACTGTTTGTAATTAATGAACAAATCATTTCTTAATATGCTCACATAGTAATTTGTATCCTTAGTGGTACCATATCTTTTGATATGTCATATAACTAAAGGAAGAAATTTATTTATGACAGTAGATTTTACTTTTGATATGAGCCATCATAATTTTTTATAAAATATAAGAATGAAATTATTAGGATGGTCCTACTAGAATAATTCCATAAGATTATTAGGGTCTGTCATGATTTTAAATTTAAGGGGCATTTCAGTGGACTTAGAATAGTTGCTAAGGTTTTACAACCAAGACTTTATCGGTCGATCCCATTTAAAGATGTTAGTGATTATATTAAAAAATATAATCAAAGTCAAAGGGGAGGCAATATTTCTAAAGGAGATGAGATGACATTAAATTATGTTTTAGAGATTAAAAAATTTAATGTTTATTGGATATATTTCTTGGGGCCATTTGTAGCTTCACTGCGTAAGATTTGCATTTTATTTGTAGTAAATTATATCTCAAAATGGATTGGAGTAGTGGCTTCACCACAATGTGATTCAAAATATTTTGAGTTTTTTGAAAAATAACATTCTTAGTAGATGTGAAGCACCATGTGTTATAATCAACGATGGAGGAAGCAATTTCTATAAGAAAGGAATTGAGACACTAGATGTTAAATTTAGAATTAAACATTAGATTTTTACTGCTTAATACCCTCAAAATAATGGATGAAAAGAAATATCCAATAGAAAGAGCAAGTGAATTTTAGAGAAAACTGTTGATCCAAGTAAGAAGGTTTGGTCTCTTAGATTAGATGAAGCTTTATGAGCCTATATAATAGCATATAAGACACCTTGGGAATATCCCTGTCGGCACTATTTTGGGTTTTGGAGTTGCCCGTTGGCAGCTGTCGGCCGCCGGAATCAAAATCTCGTCGCCCTCTTCAAAAGAACGTTTAATTTATATATATATATATATATATATATAGTTTAGAAAAATATGAAATCAAACTAATCCCATATTTTTCATAATTTAAATGAAAGAGCATTATACCTCAAATCATGTATCTATCCTAAAAGTTAAACACAAGACTTGAGGATGAGGCTCGATCAAATAAATTAAGAAATATATGTCATCCGTTTGGTCTGTGAAACTATTTTATTTGCCGACAAGGTTTCCTATTTAACATGAAGAATTAAATAGGGTTTATATTAAGCTGGGTCCGGACAAGCTTTCTATAAGGGCAAACCTCTATAGTTAATTACATCTTAAATGACAGAAGTCACCTAAGAAACTCTCAATAAAAATCAGGGAATATTATCTTCAAAGATGTCAAAAAGATAGGACTTTTCAATAAGATCGGATAAAGAGGTGTGAGAAGGGATTGACTCAAATTTGGAACATTTGTTGTAGAATCCAAAGGAGAAAGAACTAGGGGATGGCATAGATCCGTAGGAGAACCTCGGTGACTTCCCAAGTGATTCTAATGTTTGGCTTCAGTTTTGAGGAGAAATTATTTAAGTGTTTCATCCTGCAAATTTTATTTATTTAGGGCTTACATTTGTATGAAACGATCACACAAATAGCCTGGAAGATGTGAGGATTTAGGTCGTGACAAACAACAATCTCGGAATNAGAGCATTATACCTCAAATCATGTATCTATCCTAAAAGTTAAACACAAGACTTGAGGATGAGGCTCGATCAAATAAATTAAGAAATATATGACAACTATTTGGTCTGTGAAACTGTTTTATTTGCCGACAAGGTTTCCTATTTAACATGAAGAATTAAATAGGGTTTATATTAAGCTGAGTCCGGACAAGCTTCCTATAAGGGCAAACCTCTATAGTTTTTACATCTTAAATGACAGAAGTCACCTAAGAAACTCTCAATAAAAATCAGGGAATATTATCTTCAAAGATGTCAAAAAGATAAGACTTTTCAATGAGATCGGATAAAGAGGTGTGAGAAGGGATTGACTCAAATTTGGAACATTTGTTGTAGAATCCAAAGGAGGAAGAACTAGGGGATGTCATAGATCCGTAGAAGAACCTCGGTGACTTCCCAAGCGATTCTAATGTTTGGCTTCAGTTTTGAGGAAAAAATATTTAAGTGTTTCATCCTGCAAATTTTATTTATTTAGGACTTACATTTGTGTGAAACGATCACACAAATAGCCTGGAAGATGTGAGGATTTAGGTCGTGACAAACAACAACCTCGGAATCCTAAGACGATTTAGGCCTTATATTGTACAACATAGCCATACAAAGGCCTAAAGATGATGTAAGGATTTATGTTGCATAAGCAAACCACCTCGAAGTCCTATGGCTTGGTTGTTTAATTATAAGGAAGGAATGGTTTAGCTAATGAAGACATGTTTTGCTGTTGAAGATGATCATGTTACCCACAATGCTAGCTCCAAGCTTCTCGTCATGACAAGTTTAAGTTTCTAATGTGTCAGGTTATGATGTCAAATCAAATGGCCCTATAGTTATGGTTATTAAAATATTATGAAGCATGTTAAAGTTGATTAGAGCAACACCGGTTAGGATTCTACGGTTCCCTCGTTCTGACACCACTATTTTCTATCGGATTCACTTAGTCTAGATGAATTTACTAAACTCAACTTAATGAGTTTCATACTTTCATTTAGACTGTGAGAAGTTTCGTTAGCAATCGTAGGTTACCTCCTCCGAGGAATTCTCAATCATATGATATAGACGTTTTAATTTAGTTGAAATTGTTGTTTTATGGTGTTTGTGATTAAATTTTGAATGTTGTGGCGGTGAATTTTATCTTGGTTGGTTTTAGTTTTGGTTTTAGTTTTGTGGCTATTCTAACAGTTTTCGTTTTCATGCTGAGTGACATCGTTGTTTAACATGCAATTTTGTGTTTTTGTTCATACATGCAGGTGAGTAAGTATAGTTACGTACTGGAAAGTAAACTACAGGAAACTAGAAATACAGCTAAAATAAATTACAATAAAAGCATACTTGGATGGTCTTCCCGTCATCTTCGACTGAAACTCAAAATGGATGCAACAGTACTTATATATTAAAAGCACATTATGTAAAGCAAGGAAATAAGGTTCTGGTGATCTACCAATTCCTAAATTATATCTTGGTGAGCCCTCATAAATAAGTCCCTTTGCCTATGAACTGACATATCAATTAATGGTAGTTGTTATCTGTGTGGCACCTCCTATGGCTATAAAAGACATTCTTGTGAAGGAAAGAAGAGGTTTTTTTTTAGCATTTTTAGAATCACATTCTCTAAATTTGATCTGTGTGCATGTTATAGAGCAAAATTTTTGTGAGGGAGAGAGGATTGCTAGAGAGAAATCTATGAGCGATTATTAAATTGGATTGTCTGAGAGACGTGGTGCACATTGGTGAAGTAGTGGAGACACTTGAATTATAATTTAAGGGAGTAATCATTCTAGTTTTATTTTCTAAATTAATTTGCTTTATTTGTTATTTATTAATAAAACATTTATATTGTAGTTTCAAAGTAAGAATTTTCACTAGTTCTTTTTTCTCTTCTAATTTGGTGAGAAGAAAATCTAGGGTTTTGTTGTTGCTCATGTGCTTGTAGGAAATAGTATTGTGGTGGTGTTTTATCTATTAAATCTTCATTTAGATTCAATCTGACCAACAAATTATTAAAAATAATCGCAAACTTTGAGTTTCAAAAGAATCTTTGGTAGAGCAATTAGGATAAAACTCATTAATTAGGAGAATAGGAATATTGCTATTAATTTAGTGCTATCTTATAAGGAAATACTTCATCTTGCAGACGTCACCATATTTAGAGAACTATATTGGTTAATTGTCCTAACTTTCTTATTGCCACTTGGAGGGGCTAAGGAAGAAATTTGTTTCCTGTAGTCATCATCAAATTTTTCACTTCATCGTCAAATTTTTCACTTTGTCAGTCCTAGATTTATAGGATTCAAATCTAGGGAGATACTTTCATCTGCTAGATTTACCTCTTACACATAAGCTAGGATTTTCATTTTTACAAGAAATCATGCTAAATACTTTAAGAAATCACCAACAATCAAACCTTTTGGCTAGACTCAAAACTAGTAGGCCAGAAATTTTTTGCATTCTAGGACTGCACTCATTTTTGTTGGATTAATACATAGAATATGTTCCGTTAATACTTGGATGGTGTGCATAGTTGCATGATTCACCAGTGCTTCAAAATATCTAGTCTGTATGAGGTGGTGGCTTCTATGATAGGTTTATTCTGCTCAAGTAAATTTCTTCAACCATTGAATGACATACTCTCTAAGTGGTCTAGGCATGAAATTGAGCTTGGATATGTTATTCTATTCTTGAGATAATTGTTTCAATGCTCCTAGTTTTATTGAGTTTTTTAAGTTTTTCTTAACTATTCTTTGAAATTCAATGTTGTAAGGAACTAGTTCGTCATATGCATAAATATTTAGGACTAACTAAAAACCCTAAATTAACATATTAAACAAATCAAAACAATCCAAATACTCAGAATAAAAAGTTAAACATCTACTTATGTATAAATCACAAAAGAAATTTAGCATGTAATTACAGAAATATAGTAACATAGGAATACTTGCATAACATAAAAAAAACAATATTTTTGAATTTTTTTCGTACATAGCACTATAAATAACAAAATAATATGGCACAACAAGATTTCAATTCTAAACCCTAACAATTCAGCTAAAATTATCCTATAATGAAAATTTAACATTGTTCCCCAACAACAATGCTCAACACTTGTAGCTCCTAAAATACTGTGAAGCACTGATAATCATATAAGTTTAAGTATCGATCAAGTAATATACAAAAATTAATGTTTGTGTTTCGATTCCATAGAAAACTCGCTAATTTCTAACTCCAAAAATTTTATAGCCTACTAATTTTAAGTCTACCTTGAAGTGTTTGAAATTAGTGATTTTAAAGTTAATAACTCTAAATTTTGGTAAGAGAAAGGCCTTAGTGAAAGTCATGAGAAAGCTGTAAGTTTCAATCAATCATGAAGTTCTCCTTTAAATTAGATTTTTAAGAAACAAAGTTTCATTGTGATAGAATTTATGGGTAAAAATCAAAACAAATCTTTTGTTATCCCCTCCCGAGAGTCTAAGAAGGTTTCGAAATAGTACAGGTTATGCTTCCTAAATCAAGTGACTTTCAAGGACTTAAATTTTTCTCTTCATGATTGCACTAACCTAGAAGTAATTTCCCTGTTCTCTTAAATCAATATGAGTTAACCAAATTTGTTCTACTAGCCTGCTCCCGCATAACTAGATCACAAAATCTTTTAATAAATTAATTGGTCAAATTGAAAATCAAAGAAGAATAGAAAGTCAAATCATCACTATTATTAAATTTTAAGATAATCACAACATCCATGTTAAAAAAAAATCTAGAGTACCAATTCAAAGGAGAAATGGGAAATATAGTTACTACTCATGCTTTGAAACAATAAATTAAACACTTTATTTATTAAATCATAGTAAATACATGAATTTAGAATGATAAAACTAAAAGAATACTCTACTACAACCTATCTTCCTCTGTTCTCTGCACAAGTAGATCCACATTTAATGTAAATTACGAGAACCTCGCTTATCCTTTCACAACTTCTCACTAATCTCTCTCGAAACCTAGACAAGATGAAGAGCAAACTAATTGACTCTCTGCAATGACTAGAGACCTCTCTCAATGATTTGACAAAGCAAATATATCCTCCCATCATGAAATGATGCAATTGAACCATCAAAACCATCAAAATGTGTGACCTGGCACCTATGCAATGGAATATGACGCATGGGTGTTAGGCTCTAGAATTTAAGCATTGCAGGGCCAACAACAATTTCCCAACTCTCAGTATGTCACTCCTCTTTTAAACTAGGGCTTTAGGTGTCAGAACGCCACTAAACTACCACCCCTTTTTTGACCTCTCTGTCTTGGCTTGGTTAGAAGGAAGGCATTTAAGATAACTACATTGAAGTTCACTAATATCAAGAAAGAAAATTGTTTTTCCTATTTTATATTTGTAGTTCTAATTCAATTCAAGTGTTCAAAAAGAAGTGAAAGGTTAATAATGGAAGGGGACAAATTTGTAAAAAAAAAACATAAAGTATTTATTCTCTATAGCCCTTATCAACATAGATGAAGGTGATAAAAAATTTAAAAGAAGAAGAATGTTTTAGCTAGTTCTTAATAATGGTTGAAAGATAAGAGATAAAATATATCATGCAGGAATTTCATTTAACTCAAGGCAAAGCTGGAAATTCTTACAACTACATTCATAGTTAAAATTTCATAATTCCTAAGAAAAAAAAAATCATGACAGAAGATGAAGATAAGTTTTCCTTCAAAAGATGAGTATCAAGTTTAGCTCATTAACTATTTTTGACACACTCAAAGATTTCTGGGTTTTCATTTTATAACTTTGACATTCCAAGTGATGTTGAACAGAAAGAACCCATGGCCCATTGGTTGAAGAAGAATATCTTTTTCTCTAGGTTTATTTGCTCAAATCACATGCTTTTTTGATTTTTTGCTCTACATTCTCAAAAAAATCAAATAAAAAGATATATAGCTTAGTTTCTACACTTAAAAAAAATTGTTCAAAGCGTATAATAAAAACTATAACAAAAAAACTAAACTTTTTTTAGTAGATTTTTTTTTATTTTATTTTATGATAAATTTTGATTTTAATTAAAAAACATACATTGAAATCTGTCATCTTGTATATCTACTCTTTTTATGAATTTATAATACTTTATAAGGATAAGTGAAGACTAAATAAAGAGCTCAAATCACTAGTGCAGAGAAAAATTAAGTTGAGTTCAAGCGAGCTATGTTGAAAATAAACTCTAAATTGAAGAAAAATATTAAACTAAAGAACTACTCATTTTTTGTGTTAAGTCAAGGCGCCTTGATTTTATTCAGTTTTCCACTAATTCAATTTTTAAAAAAAAATTGAATACACATTAACACAGATAATATACTATACATTATTTATATTTCAAGTTACATACATTATATATCTTATGCAAATGCCTATATTTTAGAGGGTAGAAGCAATCTCAAAATCAACTCAAATTAGAATTAAATTAGTTTGAAATAAATTAAAATTTCAAACTATTTTCAAGCCCATGACCAACTTCAAGTTGTTTTAATAGCCTTACCTCCAATATGATACTATGATAATTAAATTTTAAGCAACACACCATCATTGCACTAGTAATGTAAATAAATAAAGCTTTGAGATTAGTCATTTAACCTAATAAACATAATAATAAATGTCTCAATCATGATAGAGCTAAATATTTATTCCATGCATTGCTTCCCAATTCCTCATTGAATAAAGGACAAATTAGCCGAAACTTTTGAACTTGACTACTTACTTTTGGGAGTAGAACATTGCAAACCACAAATCCCACATTAAGGTGGCCCCACCTTTCTGATAAACTTAGATGATAATTATATGAACATGATGAAAGGACTGAATTATAATATATAAACATTCCTTTGTCCCAACAAAAGTATTATATAATCACATTTTCAAGGAAGCCAAAGCTCTTAGCTTGTGTACTAATCAATCAAAAAGCTTGGTTGATAGTAGACCAAACTTTATAACATGTCTACACAACAAATTTACCTTTATAGCCTCTACTACTTTACTATGTGCCATGCTATTTTAATGGTGGCTAAACCTACATATGTCTCTCTAGAAATGTGCACACATATCTCATCTTAGTTATTATTGGTAAAGGAGGCATTTTTAGGGTTCCGTGAATAAGAGCTAGGAAAGGTCCCATGCATGGAAAAGTCTCTCTTAAGAGCTTTGTTTATAAGATATTCATGAAATTTTTTATTTTTCTTTTTTGTACGGTTGGTGAAGTGGGAACTCTTGGTTTAATGATGGAGTAGAGGATGGAAGATTACTTTAGTATTAATTTTTAAGAAAAAGGATTAGGGTAATAATTATTAATTATGCATGGGTTAAGACTAGTTAATGAAGTTTAGAGTAGATTTTAAAATTTAGGGCTCAATATTCTTTTTTCTTTAAAAAAAAATTTTCGATTTGTAGTTTATAATTTATTTGTTCATTTTTAGTGAATATTATTAATTTATAGCTTAAATCTAGGCTTGATTATGTTAATCATTAAACCAACATTTCTTAGGGTAAATTTAATGGAAAAATATATTTTAGCTTTTATCTATATATTCATATGATACGTAAAATTATGTGCTTTCATAAATTTGATTAAAACGCAAGTCATGTAAATTGGAATTCCCAAAGATTTACCCTAGGTGTTGGATAAAAATTTAAATCTATAAATTTTACTTAAAGTATAAAGCCTACTTTGATAACTTTTATTAAAACTTATGTTAATTCCTTGTCCTGATCGCTTAAACATTAGCATAGCCTCAGAGAGACTTAATTATTGTATCAGGACACCTGATGCAAATTTGTGTCAGGAGTCTAATAATAAGGTGCCACGTGACAACTCGGCACGAAGCATGTATGCCACTGGACCCAAATTGCCACGTGGCTCCCTGTTATTGGACACCTGATGTAAATTTGCATCAAGTGTTATGATGCAATAATTTGTCCTCAGAGAGACAAAAGTATTATGCATTTGGAGGGTAAATATCATAGTTTACAATATATTCATGCAAAAGCAATCAATCAAATGATGCATATTTATTGAAAATTTTTAACTAAATACATCATATGAATATCCAAACTTAGTGATGATGAATATATAATAGGTTGTTACTTTGGTGAAAAGGATTAGTAAGTAAATTACTCAAAGGCTAGTGTTTTACCTACTTCTTCATCATTTTACAAGAAAAGTTTAGATATTCATGTGCTAAACAAGGCAAATAAACGATAGATGAAATTAGGAAGAGCTTTCGAGGAAAAAAAAAAAAGTCAAAATTTTATGAATTATTAAGTGCGAATTAGCAATTCTTATGAGATAGTTCTATCAACTACTCTGTAATGTTTGTAGTAACCAGAATGCTCGGGAATAAAGTAGTATGTTATGAGAATACTTTAATTAATTTGTAGGATTGGTCAAAAAAACAAAAAGAAGGTTAAAGGAAAATTTAGAGTCAAATGATTTATAAAATAAGGAAATTAATATCTAAAGAGAAATTGATTACTACATTTCTGGTTCTATGTTATAATATAACGATGATGTGATGGAGAATAAATATAGAAATTATAAAGTTGATGGCATCAGTTTTGGATGTCATATATGTTGATATCCGCTTGAGTGCTATATGACTGTTTACAGTTTCTCGTAGCCTAGGACATTCGCCCAGACCATCCGGTACGTGCCTCGGGCATGGAAATAGGGTCGGTATCGATTTAGCCTTACCCAGAAGAATTAGTCGTCAGATGATCTTAATTCTGACGTGGGACATGTTTAATATTCATTTTGGTGTTTAGAGGTTATACCCAACCTATTTGGAGCCTTGGGTGGCCAAGGAGAGTCATCAAACATTCCCACGCACATTTTGGAAAAAGTCGGATTTCAGACCTGTTTACTTGTGCAGGGGTCCGAGACACTTATTGGCTCCAAAATCCTCAAATTAAAACCTTTTGGAATGTTCATTTTGATTTATGGGGTTGTATTTTAATGACATGTTTTTTTTTCTCATAGCTTCTGGATTGATTAAAAACATCCTACGGGCAAACAAGAAAAAAATTAAATTTTAGACTATCGAGGCCATACCTAGTATCAAGCGGCGATTTTTGTTTGATGCGATGCACCCCGGGGTCCATGTGAACGTGAAGAAATCTTTTTTTTAGTCCTTAATGTCTTTTGGTGGTTCAAATACCCATAGAAGCCCTCCATCCAAGCCTTGATGAAGAAATTAAGAATAATTTTATTTTATTTATTATTTTTGCGCCTGGCAGAGAAGGGGGCACATATTCGCCTCTAATTTGGCACATATGAGCCAACAGGTCCTGGATCACTCCAAACAGAGAGTGAGGTGCATAAGCGCCAACTAAAATGTTGCAAACTAAATAAATGGACGCATATGCCCCTGATCTTCTGCTCATATGTGCCCAAACCCCTTCTCTTTGTTAAATGTCATCGTTTTAGCCTGTCCCAGATGGAAGGGACCATTATAGGAATTTTTTTTTTGGTTTCCATGAAGCTTATGGAACGAATCAAGACAATTCAAGGGCGATCATACCAACCCTTTGAATTGAAGTTGAAAATGTGATTTTGTGACAAATATGAGCATACTTATTATTTACCCTCTCATTAGTGCATAAAGAACATTGGCTAATCTAAAGTTAAGTTCCTAATTAATATGGTTATGTTGAGTAGATTCTAGCCTCTCACATCTAGATTACCCACTATGCCCTATCTATAGGACTAACCACGCCTTAGGTTCTGAATTAAAGACTGAATTGGTTAAGGTTCTTATATGTCACTCTAGAATCACCAATTCTACTCCCATCTAAACTTATCTCCCTATCTATTTGCACTCCCCCTTGGGCTTGACTCCCCAATCCTAAGGGTTAGTGTGGTACCCAATAGTTGAGTGAAATCATAGCTCTCCCGGGTCATTATGTTTTGTATTAGATTTTAACATTATAAAAAACTAGTTTGCAAAGTAAATTAAGAACCTGTAAAAATATCATCATAGATTTTTTAATAAAAGAAATCTTCATACAACTTTAATCCCACACATGATTACTTCTTATTGCAAGGAGAAACATAGAGAAGACAACTTAGAATTCATGGGGGGAAAAAACAAAACAAATATATATATATATATATATATATATATATATATATATATATATATATATATATATATATATATATATATATATATATATATAT